>CM059204.1:320000-332500 GCA_030347435.1 Clarias fuscus | reverse complement strand
ACCCATTATAGAACATACTACTGAAAAGTCTATGACTTGATTAATTATAATAATCATTGATTAAAGATTTACAGAGATTTATGTATGTATGTATTTGTACAGATTATTAACCCATATAACACTCAGAACGTGTTGCTCTGCCCGTGTGCGGTACTGACACAGTATAAACCCTGCAGGATCTCAAAGCTCCAGAATCTCCAGCGCTGTTTCTCGAAAGTTCACCTGGACCAGTGACGCAGCGCTCCTGTTGCCATGGCGACCAGACGCGCGCGCCACACCACTGAGTCCTAATCCTAACATTACTTTAACACTCATTTAATAACTTCTGATGTAATAACACCACACACAAACGCACGCGCGCGCGCACGCTCGACCTCTGACCCCTCAAGCAGTAGATTAAAGGTAAAGCTAACGTTACACACTGCAGCATAGAAACCGCTAGCATGTGACTAAATCAACATTCTATCGCATTAACATTTTCTTACCTTGAATAACAACGGACTGGGTCATTCTGTGCACTAATATATAAAGTCAACAATAAATAAATAAATAAATAATAAAACCTCAAATAAACTTGTTAGTTACTGTGTAAGTCATTCGCGGCCATTCCCCGCCACAACAGTTAAATTCAGTTCGTCGCGCGTTGATGACGTGTGCAGACGCAGAACCAATCACGTGATTCGTCATGAGTTGGCATGTGAGGTTGTACATGAATGAGAAGTAACTTTGTTTATTAGATATAAACCTGCTACTGGTTCACTGGAATGAGTTTAATAGTAATTTATTGTGTTTTAAATTAAATATTAAATATTAACCACACACACACACACACACACACTTATAAATAAATATAAATATCACACAAGTCATCCAGTATTGTTTGCCAATGACAATAAAAACAATAAAGCCCACAATTCCTAAATAAAGTTGTTCTCTGTGTGAAGTATATTTGTCTAGAGATGTCAAGTACAAAGCGTCTCCCCTAACAGTTATAGACAATATTTAAAAGTCTGAGGTTTATTATGTTGAGATCTATCTATCTACCTAACTCAGGGTGTAATTGGGTTTGTGTGATGCCCAGGTTTGTCTGTGCTTGTAGGCAGCAGCATCAACTTTTTTGACAGACTGTACGCGTGTCACAGACAAGCCTCACGACGGTAACAGAAGGCAGCGGCGTGTAGGGTGGAGACGGGTAGCGAGCTCATATCTACTGACCCTCCGGTGTAGTGTGGGTCCCGCCCCATGTAACAGGCCACAGCTTAGACTTAGACTTAGACCTTTATTGTCATTGTTCAGTTGCCTGAACAGCGAGATTAAACAACTAGGTCACAAAGGTGCAGGAAAGGGGAGGGGGGAGGGAATGAATAAGACCATTGAAAACACATGAGGGGGGGATGTATGCAAAACAGTCATAAAGACAAAAAAGAATCATTTAAAAACAAATAAGAAAAATTTGAAATAAAAAAAAATCTACCAACGTATTGCACATGAAAAATGGCATCAATAAAATAATGGCGTTCTTATGCGCTCACTCACATCCACTCACACCTACACACTCTCACACCCACACACACACACACACACACACACACACTCTCACAATCAAGATCACCATCACTGAAAGAGTGGTGTCAGTGATCTGATCTAACAGCCCACGGATAGAAACTATTCTTTAGTCTGTTGGTTTTGCACCTGATGGATCTGAATCTCTTTCCAGAGGGCAAGATGTTGAATAAGTGATGGTTAGGATGGAGGTGGTCTTTTATAATCGCCCTGAAGTGAACAGCCAATGACCTTCGCTGCTGTTCTAATGACCCACTGGAGTCTCTTCTTATCGGCTGCCGTACACCCAGCATACCACACGGGGATAGCGTGTACCAGCACACTCTCAATTGTGGCTCGACAGAAGAACACCAGCAGGTCAGTCTGCAACCTATTCCATATCAGGACCCTTAGGAAATGGAGATGTTGTTGGGCTTTCTTCACTAGGGCGGTTGTGTTTGTAGTCCAAGACAAGTCCTCGGAGATGTACGTCCCGAGGAATTTAAAGGAAGACACCCTCTCTACATAATCACCATTTATAGAGAGTAAGGGAGGAACAGCTTTTATCTTACGGACGTCCATAATCACTTCCTTGGTTTTCCTGGTATTAAGGATTAGATTGTTATGATCACACCATTCTATCACACGCTGACACGCTATGTCTCTATAGGCGGAGTCATCGTCATTTGTGATTAGCCCCACCAAAGTAGTGTCGTCTGCAAATTTAATGATGGTGTTACAGGGATACATGGTGGTACAATCACTAGTATAGATGGTGTATAAGAGAGGGCTCAACACACATCCCTGTGGTGATCCAGTGCTAAGTGAAAGGGAGGATGATCTCCAGTTGCCAACCTTAACAGATTGTGAGCGATCGGTGAGAAAAATTCTAATCCAAGCACATGTAGCAGGTGGGAAGTCCAGGTTTACCAACTTGGCTATAAGAATGTCTGGAATAATGGTACTAAAAGCCGAGGTGAAATCTATAAAAAGCATCCTTACTGAAGTCCCAGGGTCCTCCAGATGATACAGAGCAGAATGGAGGGCAGTGGAAATTGTATCCTCGACTTCCGGTTTAAGCATGGAGTGAATAGGTGGCAACTGGTTCGGCTCCTGACCTATTTTAATTATTTCACCGATTATAACAGAAATACACTACCTTAACTCGTTCAGCTGATGTTCTAAATAAAGTTGGGACACAGATAAATTACATAATGGCGTCTAGAATGCAACTGAGAAATAAAACTGGAGAAAGAGATGGCGAGGCCTCTAGTAAATCCGACGACCCCGCGCCTCTCCCCGGGGATGCGCCCGCTCTTCCAGATGACCTCGAAAGGCTTCGTTCATCGCTCCTATCGGACATGGCGCAAGTAGTCCACTCAATCTTAAAAACTGAACTAGCAGATGCTCTGACACCCGTGAACACGACGCTGGAACAAGTAAAATCATATTATGAAGACCACGAGCAACGTCTGCGCGAGGTGGAAGACGGTCTAAATGATTATAGTGACAGGCTGGTAAGCGTCGAGGCCTCTATGGACGCGCTAAGGAAGGAAAACGAGTATCTGAAGGAGAAGCTAGATGATCTAGAGAACCGTTCGCGGAGGTCTAACATGAGGGTCGTGGGCATTCCCGAAAAGCTTGAGGGGTCAGACCCAGTAAAATTCATGTCAGTCTTCTTTGAGGAAGTACTGGGTAAGGAATTCTTTGAGAGACCTCTCGTTATTTCGCGAGCCCATCGTATCGGTCCCAAGCCAAAAGACGACGCCAAGGCCAGTCAGAGCAAACCCAGAGTATTCTTGGTGAACTCCCATTTTTTTCAAGATAAGCACCGTATCTTTCAGTTCGGCAGACAGAAAAAGGACGTGTGTTTTCGTGGGCACAGGGTGTTTTTTCATGAGGACTTCAGTGCCGAGCTGGGTAAAAAGCGAGCGGCATTTAAAGATGTGAAATCGCGGCTCTACGGGAAAGGAGTCAGATTCGCTCTCCTGTACCCGGCAAGGCTACGTGTTACTCACGAAGGGAAAACGTCCAGCTTTAACACACCAGAAGAAGCCGGCGATTTTTACTTCTCTCATTGGGGTGAAGATGGAGGTGAAATGCATAGCTTTATCCTTAAGGATATCATTTCTGTTGTTCACTTTAAACGAACTAAGACTCGATTTTGACTTGTATATATTTTTTCTTATTATTATTTCTAATCCGAGCTTATCAGCCGGATAAAGTTAACAAATGGTGAAATTCCGTTCTTAATTTCTGCAGGAGGGTAGCCTTACCGCTAGACTGTGTGGGTGTTTAGTCTTTGTTACTTTGCTGTACTTAGGAAGGTTTTTGTTTTGTTACATCTGCGATCATCCTCTGTTGGAGAATTAGATCTAGGATTTGTGTTTTTGTGTGTGTGTGTGGGGGGGGGGGGGGGGGGGGGCTATTCATGTTTGGTTTGGGGTTGGGAGGGAGGGTTTGCATTTTACATCCCTACTACTATATTGTGCTGCCTCTTGTTGAATCCCATCATTTACAGTTTATGGTCACAACTTGTTTATTAAAAAAAAAAAAAATTCTCTTGCCTTTTTATTTTAGATTTTATGCCCTGCTTATGCTTGAATATTACATTTCACAGTTGACATGGGTGGTAATGATGATGGAGGCCATCCTGTAAAGTTTTTGTCATGGAATGTTAGGGGGCTAAATGGCCCTGTTAAAAGAGCCAAAGTTTTTTCCCATCTTAAACATATTAAACCAGATATAGTATTTCTTCAAGAAACACATCTCAGATTGGAAGATCACAATAGAATCCTTAAATCATGGGTCAGTCACATTTTTCATTCCAAATTTAATAGCAGATCCAGCGGGGTGGCAATATTAGTTAACAAGAGAATACAGTTTACACCATCCAGTATTATTCGTGATTCGAATGGCCGTTTTGTTATAGTTTCTGGTTCTCTTTTTCAAACACCAGTTGGTCTAGTAAATGTTTATGCACCCAACTCGGATGATGTCCAATTTGCAAACAACCTTTTGTCATTAATTCCCAAGCTTAACACTCACCATCTGATATTTTCGGGAGACTTGAACTGTGTCATTGACCCCTTGCTTGACAGATCTACCATAAGCAGCGGCTCTTCAGATATGGTTAAGGCTTTCTCTACTTTTATGAAGCAAAATGGCTGTGTGGACCCATGGAGGTTTGCCAACCCTTCAGCTAAGCAGTTCTCTTTTTACTCTCATGTTCACCACTCTTTTTCTAGGTTAGATTATTTTTTCATAGATAGCTTACTTATTTCAATGGTTAAGCAAATTGACTATTCAGCGATAGTTATATCAGACCATGCATCCGTTGTGCTAGACTTACACTTTCCTTTAAATATCAGGGAACGACCACAGTGGAAACTCAATCCACTTCTGTTATCCAACAAAAAATTTCGCGACTTTATCTTGACCAGCATAGATACTTTCCTTCAGACTGATAGAACAGACTCAGTGACTCAGTGGCTCAAGACTCGCGCTCATCACCAGTTGCTTACTTCTGGATTTCTACCCGAGGGTTGTTATATTGCACGCCGCTCACTGCAAACCATCTATCAATGGGTTCTACCTGTTGTGCCATCGCACTCATCTCATGTGCCCGCTCACCTTTTCCAGCGTCTTCGCAGAGGAGGAGTGAATCATCGGAACCTTCGTCCACTGAGACGCGCGTCGGAGCCCGAGGACGACTCGGTCCGGGTTAATGCATTTGGTTAATGCTAGATCACTAGCAAACAAGACTTTCATCCTTAAAGATTTTTCGTGACTGAAACCTGGCTGAATGGTGGTGAGTCGAGCTCTTTATCCGAAGTTGTTCCTGTGGACTGTAACTTCTTCAACTCGCCCCGGCTGACAGGTCGCGGTGGCGGTTTGGTCACAATATTTCGGAACAGTTTTCAGTGCCGACAAATATCCACCGAAGTTTATACCAGTTTTGAACTTCAGTTATTTCAGGTGGACTTAAAACATCCCATACTGTGTATTGTGATTTACCGTCCGCCAAAGTTCAACAAAGATTTTATTCATGACTTTTCTGATCTTTTAGCTGTGTTTCTGCCGAAGTTTGACCGCATTTTAATTACTGGAGATTTTAATATTCATGTATGCTGTCCTTCTAAACCTCTGGTTAGTGACTTTTTAAATCTCATTGAGTCTTTTAATCTTGTTCAATGGGTGTGTAGCCCGAACATGGTCACACCCTAGATCTAATTTTATCACACGGTTTGCCATTATACGATGTTCAGATATGTGATGCTTATTTTTCTGATCATAATCCTGTTAAGTTCGATATTCACATTTCCTGTCCCGTTAAATCCTGCATTCCGGCATCTCTCTCACGTAAAATCGGTCCTGGTACTGCGGGACAATTTTGTACACAATATGAGAACGCTGATGAATTGGTTGAGCTGGTGAATCCTGGTCCCGAAGCGAGCGCTGAGTGTTTACTCTCTCTGTTTAGCTCCACCTGCTCACGCATCCTCGACTGTGTCGCCCCTCTTAAGCCAAAGCGCTCCAAACTAAAATCTGAGCCCTGGTTAAATGAGAGAACCCGCTCTAGCAGACAGAAATGCCGGAGAGCTGAACGTAAATGGAAAAAAGATAAGTTACAGGTGTCCTTTGAGATTTTTAAAGAATGCCTGTCAGAATACCAGAAAACTGTCATAACAGAGAGAGTTAAATATTTTTCTGATCTGATCGAAAACAACCACCACAGACTAAGAGTTCTATTCAAGACATTAAACACTGTTATTAACCCCACAGACACTACCTGCCATGATATTACTGAAATTAAGTGTGAAAATTTCCTAACATTCTTTATAAATAAAATCAATGACATTAGAGCACTTATTACACCTCCTGCTCATGACCCATCTGTGCCTCCAGTGTGGTTAACTGTGCTAAACCCGTTCAACCCTGTTTCTCTCTCTCATTTGCATGATATCATCGTTCATTTGAAACCAACTTATTGTCCCCTAGACATTGTTCCAGCCCGACTCATTAAAGAGGCCTTTAATTCAATTGGTCCTAGTGTTTTAACATTGATTAATCGTAGTCTCGAAACTGGAATTATTCCTGATGCTTTTAAACATGCTGTTGTCCAGCCTCTGCTGAAAAAGCCCAATCTTGACCCCATAGACCTAACAAATTTCAGACCGATATCAAAACTGCCATTTCTCTCGAAAGTATTAGAGAAGGTTGTGTGCTTACAGCTGCAGACTTTTCTAAATGAAAATGCAATTTTTGAATTATTTCAGTCTGGTTTTAAAGCATATCACAGCACAGAAACTGCACTTTTAAAAGTTTTTAACGACCTTTTATTGACTCCTGATTCAGGAGATCCTGCTATTTTAGTGCTTTTAGATCTTAGTGCGGTGTTTGATACTATAGATCACAACATTCTTATCTCACGCCTCGAAAATTGCTGTGGCATCCAAGGATTGGCTCTGAACTGGATTAAATCCTATCTGACTAACAGAACCTTTTCAGTGAGCCTAGGTGGCTTTTCTTCTTCAGAGGCTCCACTAACTTGTGGGGTACCGCAGGGTTCCATCCTGGGTCCCATCCTCTTTTCTTTATATATGCTGCCCCTGGGTTCCGTCATAAACAAGCACGGTATCTCTTTTCACTGTTATGCTGACGACACTCAGATCTATTTGCCTTTAAAGAAAAAACACAAACAAAATGCCATAAAGTCCCTTATAGCTTGTTTAGATGACATTAAAGCATGGATGTCTCTAAATTTTCTCAAATTAAATGAAAATAAAACTGAGATTGTCGTCTTTGGAAAAATTGATTCTTTGTGTGCTCCTGGCAGCGACTTTGCTCCATTAGCGAATTACTGTAAGCCATTTGTAAGGAATTTAGGCGTAATATTTGATAATGATTTTAAATTTGATAAACAAATAAACTCAGTGGTTAAATCTAGTTTCTTTCAACTGAGAATTTTAGCTAAGATTAAGCCTTTTCTATCATTCAAAAATTTCGAGAAAGTAATTCATGCCTTTATTTCATCGCGACTTGATTACTGTAATGCGTTATACACAGGGATCAGTCAGTCATCTCTCTCTCGTCTACAGCTTGTCCAAAATTCTGCTGCGCGACTTTTAACCGGTACACGCAAAAGTGATCACATCACTCCGGTATTAAAGTCACTTCACTGGCTCCCGGTTCACTACAGGATTGATTTTAAAATTTTATTACTCGTTTTTAAATCACTGAATGGTTTTACACCTCTGTACATCTCTGAGCTTTTACAACCGCACGCTATATCTAGAAATCTCAGATCCTCAGACCAGTTACTCCTCTCTGTCCCAAAGTCTAGATTAAAGCTCAGAGGTGACCGAGCGTTTGCTGTCGCTGCGCCTAAATTATGGAATGGTTTACCCTTTAATATTAGAGCAGCACCTACATTAGAAACTTTTAAATCCAGACTGAAAGCTCATTTCTTTTCAATGGCCTTTACACCTGGCTGAGACATTTGATTCCCTTTTATTCTTTTTATTCTTTTTAATTATTTGTTCTACTTTTTTAGTTAAGTTTAATTGATTATTTACATTAAATTATTATGATTTCATTTGATTATTTTTCTTAGTAACTGTCACTAACTGATTTTATTTACTTTTTACATAGTTATTTTCATTTTATTTTTTATGCTGTTTAATTCTGTATTATGATGATGATGATGATGATGATGATTATTATTATTAATATTATTATTTTTAGTTATTTATTTTTATTTTTATTTCTTTTTATTTGTTTTTATTTATTACCATTGTACAGCACTTTGGTCAACTTCGGTTGTTTTTAAATGTGCTATAAATAAATTTGACTTGACTTGACTTGACTTCAGTGTCCTACTCATTACTTTGGGAAACTCTAAAGGTTTATATAAGGGGACAGATAATATCCTACACTTCTTATGCAAAAAAGGAGCATAAAATAGAATTGCAAGAACTGTCACAATCCATTCTAGACTTGGACAAATTATACTCACAAAAAAAGGGTCGAATTACAGACTAAATATAACCTCTTAACTACTACACATGCAGAACAATTAATGTTTAGGACACGTAGTTTCTTCTATGAGTACGGGGAAAAATCTAGTCGGCTTTTGGCTCACCAGCTGAGACGTCAAGCTGCCTCTCGTCTCATCCCTCAAATAAGAGACTCTACACAAACCTTAACAAGCAATCCAAAGGAAATTAACAATATTTTCACCACATTTTATACTGAGCTTTACTCTTCAGAATTTCCTTCAGATACAATTGGCATGAAAATGTTTTTTGACAATCTAGATACTCCAACTTTACAATCTGAGGGGGTGGAGGTTTTGGAGAGTGATCTCGAGCAGGGAGAGATCAGCAGTGCCATCATGGCAATGAAAAGTGCTAGATCTCCAGGCCCTGATGGCTACCCTATTGAATTCTACAAGAAATTCAAGGAAATACTTTTGCCAATCCTGATTGAAGTGTTTAAAGAGTGTCTGGAATCTGGATCCTTGCCACCAACTTTCTCACAAGCATCTATTTTACTTCTTTTAAAAAAAAAACAAGGACCCTACTCAATGTGGATCATATCGTCCTATTTCCCTTATAAATGCTGATACAAAAATTCTAGCTAAGGTGTTGGCCCTCCGTTTAGAACGGGTCCTCCCTACAACAAATTCCCTACGATCAAACAGGATTCATTAGGAATCGTCACTCTTTTTCTAATATACGCAAACTAGCCAATATAATGTATTCGCCTGATCCTTCACCTAACCCTGAGATAATTGTGTCTTTGGATGCAGAGAAGGCTTTCGACCGCGTTGAAGGGCCATACCTGTTTGAAGCTTTGAAGAAGTTTGGTTTTGGCGAGACCTTTATATCCTGGGTTAAACTTCTCTATCATTCACCTTTAGCATCAATTCAAAAAAAAATAAAATTGAATCTCCATAAAAGTGAATGCTTTCCCATTAACAATTTAGCCTTGCAGATTAAACAGGAATCACTGCCTTTTCGCTTATCTCCTGAAGGCTTTAAATATCTTGGAATGAATATGACGCGCTCTTTTTCCTCCTTGTTTAACGCCAATTATAAACCTCGGTTAAAAGAGATGAGGGCTGAGTTGGAGAGGTGGCGTAGTCTTCCCCTTACTCTAGCTGGAAGAATATATTCAGTCAAAATGATGATACTTCCAAAGTTTCTTTACCTTTTTCAGTCTTTACCAGTTTTTCTGCCCAAGTCTTTTTTCCGTTTAATCGGACAATCTATATCCTCTTTCATCTGGGAAAACAAAACTCCGAGGGTCAACAAACATATCCTCCAGATGAGGCGTGAAGTAGGTGGTTTGGGTCTTCCAAGTTTTATTCATTATTATTGGGCATCTAACATACATAAGATACTATACTGGCTTCATTGCCCTGAAACAAATTGGTGTTTAATTGAATCACATTCATGTCGCTCTTCATCTCTCAAGGCTCTAGTATACTCGTCTTTACCCTTCAAAGCCTCTCGTATTACGTCCAATCCCATAGTGCTTTCATCTCTCAGGATCTTTAACCAGTTTCGCTATCACTATAAGTTGACATCAGCATCAATTCCGGGCCCTATATATAAGAATCATTTATTTCTCCCCTCTACATTTGACTCATCATTTGGACGGTGGGCAATCAGTGGTCTAACATGTTTTAAAGACTTGTATACCAATGGTTTATTTAGTAGTTTTGAAGAACTTTGCAGAACTTATGACTTCCCAAACACGCACCTCTTTAGATATCTTCAATTCGTCACTTTGTTAAAGATAATTTTCCTTCCTTTCCTGATCTTCCTCTTCTCTCGGTCCTAGATAAACTAACTCTCAATTTTAGTTCCAAAGGACTGATTTCCATATTGTATTCCAATTTAATGTCTTTTGAAAATTACAACCTGCTTAAAATAAAATCTAGATGGGAAGCTGAACTTGGCATTGAGCTATCTGAATCATTTTGGAAGGTGGCAATTAAAAGGATCCACTCATCATCACCCTCAGCTAGATTAGGGCTTATACAATTTAAAGTTTTGCATAGGGTCCATCTAAGTAAGGCCAGACTTGCTGGAATATATCCTGGGTTGGACGCTTCTTGCGATCGATGTTCTCATTCTCCAGCCAACCTGGCACACATGTTTTGGTCTTGCCCTGGTCTCAATAAGTACTGGGCTTTGATCTTTAGGACTCTCAGTGATGCTCTGGGGGTTAAGTTGAGGCCCAGCCCTTTAGTAGCAATTTCTGGAACACCAGACGATATAACAAATGTCTCTTTGACTACTAGTCAGAGAGACATCATTGCTTTTACTTCTCTTCTTGCTCGTAGGAGAATTTTATTGTGCTGGAAATCCTCTACCCCTCCGTCAGCAACATGCTGGCTAGAAGACGTGATGATGTTTTTAAAACTTGATAAAGTAAAATTTACTTTGAAGGGCTCAGTAAATAAGTTTTACTTAAAATGGAAGCCCATTTTGACATACTTCAGGGATCTAAGAGAATTACCTTACAATTAATTTGGCATGTCATCACTTGTTTGGTATTTATGCACACAGACCGTGTTTCTTTTTCCCTTTTCCTTATTATTATTATTATTTCATTTTTTTTCTGTGATGTTTTAGCTCTTTTAAACAGTTTGGCTGATTAATCATTCTGTTTCTTTTGCCTTTTTGACAAGCAAGGGCTTATGTCTAAAGTGTTGTGATATTACTGTGATATATTACTTTTGTTACAGCGCAATGTTATATGTATATGTTTGTGTTTGTATATGGATATATATGTATATATGTAGGTGTATGTATATATGTATATACATGTGTTGAATAGGGGGTGTGGGGGGGGGGGGGGTTCTTTCTTATTCTTTCTTATTTTTTTATATTTAGAAAAAAGAAGGCAAGTCAGTGTATATGACCTTGTTTTTCAATTGTACTGTCCAGTTCCTTCAATAAAAAAAGTAAAAAATTGAAAAAAAAAAAAAAAGGAAATTGCATCCTCGTGTAGACCTGTTGGCCTTATAGGCAAACTGGTGGGCGTCAAAGCTGGGAGGACGGCAGTCCTTTCTGTGCTTTAGGAGCAGCTTCTCAAAACACTTTGCGACCACAGATGTCAATGCAATAGGTCTATAGTCATTAAGGCCACTGATGATGTTAGACTTAGGAACTGGGACTATTATTGCAGACTTCAAACAGTGAGGGACGATGGCGTACGACAGGGAGAGGTTAAAAAGTCTGGTAAACACAGCAGACAACTGGTCAGCACAGGCTTTGAGCACACTCCCAGGTATACCATCAGGACCAGCGGTTTTCCTCTGATTTACTGCTCTAAACACGTTGCGAACCTGATGTTGTTGAAGTGTTCGTGTGGATGACCTGAGCTCAGAGGAGACTATGGGCAAGGCAGTGGGTACAGTAGGGGTATCTACAGTTCTCTCGAAGCGGGCAAAGAAATGGTTTAATTCCTCTGCTAAAAGAATATCCATGTTATCTGTATTTAACCCGCTACCTTTGTAATTGGTAATATGTTTCAGGCCATCCCATACTTTTCTAGGATTATTATCCAAGAGATAATGTCATAGTTTATTTGAATAATCCATTTTTGCTTCTCTAATGCCTTTTTTGAGTTCTGCTCTTGCTCTGCTATACATATGCTGGTCTCCAGATTTATATGCAGAGTTACGTGCCTTTAACAATGCCTGAACCTTGCTCGTCATCCGGGGTTTACGGTTAGGGTGGATCCGAACCTGCCTTACCGTCATCATCACCTTGATGTGGTACAGTGAGGTGATGATCCGGTCTACCTGCCCAGATGCTGGAGCAGCGTGAGGAGCGGCAGCGAGTCCACCACACACTCCATTCTCAGGAAACGGACGGAGACGTGGCAGACGGAGCCGCGGGTTAAACTCTAGTTAACTATGAAGCGCTATACACTGTGAT
>CM059204.1:307500-310000 GCA_030347435.1 Clarias fuscus | reverse complement strand
ACCATGAAGACGGTCCTGTCCTCGGCTGATGCAGACGGCTGTCCTCTGAGGACGATAGTTCAGGACTGGAGTTTCCTACAGTCTACCTGAGTCTCCAATAACCAGCTGGACTCCATGTGAACTGAAACACGTCTCCTGTTACACTGAACCTCCAGCCTCCTAACACACAGAGTGATGTGGAGAGATTAGATCTTCACGCTGGTTTTAGGAGCCCCGTGGGATCCTCAGGTCAGAGTTGGTTGAGGAAAGGGAAGTCTAGAGTTCCCTGCTGGAACTGCTCCCCCGAACCAATCTCAGACAAGCGGTTCATGATGGATGGATATAAAATATTTGTTTAATATGAATGACTAATGACATTTGTGTGTGTGTGTGTGTATGTATGTGTGTGTGTGTGTGTATACCTGGGACAGGGTGTGGACACGGCAACATTCATGTTATGCAGCTTTTTGAAGTTGTACAGACTGATGACCTCGTTATTGAGAGAAGCAAGTTCAATACAGCCAACAAATGGAGCTAAACTCAGAGCAGGGGGGAGCTACACAACACACACACACACACACACACACACACACACACACACACATGTAATTCCTGACAATCATTAAATTAACAGGCATTATTGTTTGATATGAGTTGATCAGAGAAACAGATGAGAACTGACAGTGATGTTTGTGTGTGTGTGTGTGTGTGTGTGTGTGTGTGTGTGTGTATGAGGAACCTTAATGTCTGCCGGAGCTCTTCCTATGATGAACACTGTGTCTCTGGGGTCCAGGTGGAAGAGAGACTCAGGCCCGTCCCACTCCGCTTTCTGTATGAACTTCTGCTCAGCCACGCTGCCCTGACTGGGAACTGTTAGATACACCTTCCCATGACGACCCAGTCTGACCACGCCCATCAGACAGGGAGAGAGGGAGACAGGGACAGGTACCATGGACCACATTATAGGCATTGTATATATTTTAATTCGTCTATTAGTGCATCTGTGTGTGTGTGTGTGTGTGTTTACCTCTCCACTCTCACGTGGTTAAATACAGGAGGCCAGGAACTCACAGGTTTGGAGTTAAGTGAAATTTCTACATCGTCTCCACCCAAATTATACACAAACACCAGGTTGTCATTCTTTATAGCTACACCCATGTAGTCCTTATTACCCTGCATGCACACACACACACACACACACACACACACACACACACACACACACACATGGACGTTATAGTTTGTAGATAGCGATTTACACTATATTGTCAAAAGTATTGGCTCTCCTGCCTTCACATGCATATGAACTTGAGTAGCATTAAATTCTTAATCCATAGTGTTTAATATGATGTTGGCCCCGCCCCCTGTGCAGCTAGAACAGCTTCAGCTCTTGTGTGAAGTCTTTCCACAGGGTTTAGGAGTGTGTTCATGTGAATTTATGACCGTTCTTCCAGAAGCACAACTGTGCGCTCAGACACTGATGTTGGACGAGAAGGCGTGGCTCTCAGTCTCCGCCCCTAATTTATACCAAAGGTGTTGAGGTCAGGACTCTGTGCAGGACAGTCAAGTTCTTCCACACCAACTCCCTCATCCGTGTCTTCATGGACCGTGCTTTGTGCACTGGTGGACAGTCATGTTGGACCAGGAAGGCGTCGTCATTGGACTCCGCCCCTTACTTCCAGTGAAAGGAACTCTTAATGCTACAGCAAACAGTACCAAGACATTTTGGAGAACTTTGTGGGAAAAGTTTGGGGACGGCCCCTTCCTGTTCCAACGTGACTGCGTACTTACTTAGTAACCTAGTAACCAGTGGAAGCATCTATCCATCGACAGAAACTTCAGAGCGATTTTGTAAGTCGCTGTGGACAGGAGCATTTGTGAGGTGTGAGTCAGTGGGTGTGGTCTTAGGTACTGTTGGTGGCGTGTGTAGGGGGTGTGGTTTTAGGTCCTGTAGATGAGGTGTGAGTCAGTGAGTTGTGTGTCAGTGGGCGTGGTGCAGTGTAGTATAGTGGGTGTGGCCGGCTCACGTTCTTGTTTCCAAGGTAGAGCAGGAAGCGGTCCTCGATGTTGTCAAAGTCAGGGTCCACACGCACGTAAAGGTTAATGGAGGTCACAGCCTTCAACTCATCCACATCAGCAGGTGGGTGGAGCTCCACTGAGGACTGCCCATTAAACTTCATTGATACCTGCACCTGCACAACAACGCAACACAATACGCAATGTTACACATAACATTGTTTCACACAACACAATACACAACACAATGTTTTGCACAACTACAAAAGACAGTCTTACAGACACCACAAAACACAGTATTACACGCGACGTTACACAAGACGTTACACATGATGTTACACGCGATGTTACACGCGAAGTTACACGTGAAGTTACACGCAACGTTACACGCGACGTTACACGCGACGTTACACAAGACGTTATGCAAAATGCGACATAACATCCCAACACAATGTTATAGAACAAAAAACCAATAAGGTTACTCAGAAAACAACACAATGTTACA
>CM059204.1:302500-305000 GCA_030347435.1 Clarias fuscus | reverse complement strand
AGGACCCTCCCACCTTATTTAATCACAAGCAATATGTTGTGGAACTACTGTGTTATTACTTATACAGTGTTTTTTATGTTTGTCTGTACTCAAACAGCCGGAACCAAATTCCTTGTGTGTCTCAACATACTTGGCGAATAAAACCTGATTCTGATTCTGATTCCGTGCTGTGTAATAGTGTTTCAGACTTTCGTGTTTAATGTTTTGGTATTTTGATGCTTCTGTGTTGAGTTTTTTTATTGTTTGAGTGTTTGGTTTTTGATGTTTTGGTGTTTCATTGTTTGATGTTTTGGTCTTTCAGTGTTTGGTGGTTTGATGTTTTGGTATTTCAGTGTTTGGTGTTTGATGTTTTGGTGTTTCAGTGTTTGGTGTTTGATGTTTTGGTGTTTCAGTGTATGTGTTTGATGTTTTGGTGTTTCAGTGTATGTGTTTGATGTTTTGGTGTTTCAGTGTATGTGTTTGATGTTTTGGTGTTTCAGTGTATGTGTTTGATGTTTTGGTGTTTCAGTGTTTGAGTGTTTGGTGTTTGATGTTTCAGTGTTTGGTGTTTGATGTTTTGGTGTTTCATTGTTTGATGTTTTGGCGTTTCAGTGCTTGGTGTTTGATGTTTCAGTGCTTGGTTTTTGATGTTTTGGCGTTTCAGTGTTTGGTGTTTGATGTTTCAGTGTTATTGTTTGATGTTTCAGTGTTTGGTGTTTGATGTTTCAGTGTTTGGTGTTTCAGTGTTTGGTCTTTGATGTTTTGGTGTTTCAGTGTTTGGTGGTTTGATGTTTTGGTATTTCAGTGTTTGGTGTTTGATGTTTTGGTGTTTCATTGTTTGATGTTTTGGTGTTTGAATGTTTGATGTTTGATGTTTCAATGTTTGATGTTTTGGTGTTTCATTGTTTAATGTTTTGGTCTTTCAGTGTTTGGTTTTTGATGTTTTGGTGCTTCAGTGTTTGGTGTTTTGATGTTTTGGTGTTTCACTGTTTGGTGTTTTGGTGTTTCAGTATTTGGTGTTTTTATGTTTTGTTGTTTCAGTGTTTGGTGTTTGATGTTTCAGTGTTTGGTGTTTGATGTTTTGGTTTTTCAGTGTTTGATGTTTTGGTGTTTCAGTGTTTGATGTTTTGGTGTTTCACTGTTTGGTGTTTGATGTTTTGGTCTTTCAGTGTTTGGTTTTTGATGTTTTGGTGTTTAAGTGTTTGGTGTTTCATGTTTCAGTGTTTGGTGTTTGATGTTTCAGTGTTTGGTGTTTAGTGTTTTGGTGTTTTGGTGTT
Source organism: Clarias fuscus (assembly GCA_030347435.1). Taxonomy (NCBI): domain Eukaryota; kingdom Metazoa; phylum Chordata; class Actinopteri; order Siluriformes; family Clariidae; genus Clarias; species Clarias fuscus. The sequence continues at coordinate 303,744 of CM059204.1, read as the reverse complement.
TCAGTGTTTGGTGTTTGATGTTTTGGTGTTTCAGTGTTTGGTGGTTTGATGTTTTGGTATTTCAGTGTTTGGTGTTTGATGTTTTGGTCTTTCATTGTTTGATGTTTTGGTGTTTGAGTGTTTGGTGTTTGATATTTCAGTGTTTGGTGTTTGATGTTTTGGTGTTTCATTGTTTGATGTTTTGGTCTTTCAGTGTTTGTTTTTTGATGTTTTGGTGTTTCAGTGTTGGGTTTTTTATGTTTTGGTGTTTCAGTGTTTGATGTTTTGGTCTTTCAGTGTTTGGTTTTTGATGTTTTGGTGTTTCAGTGTTGGGTTTTTGATGTTTTGGTGTTTCAGTGTTTGGTGTTTTGGTGTTTCAGTGTTTGGTGTTTTGATGTTTTGGTGTTTCAGTGTTTGGTGTTTTGATGTTTCAGTGTTTGGTGTTTGATGTTTCAGTGTTTGGTGTTTGATGTTTTGGTTTTTCAGTGTTTGATGTTTTGGTGTTTGATGTTTTGGTGTTTCACTGTTTGGTGTTTGATGTTTTGGTGTTTCAGTGTTTGTTGTTTGGTTGACTGGTGTTTCTGTGTTTGTTGTTTGGTTGACTGGTGTTTAGTTTTGTAGTGATTAGTGTTGTAAGGGTTTTGTTATTGAGCTATAATTACAATTATTTTATGTAATTATAATTTGTTTGTAATGACTGTCGTCTTCTCCCTGTGTGTATTGATCGTGGTTTTAACAAGCCAGTCAGATTTTCCCTCTAATGTGACCTCATATAAGAAGAGCCCCTTCCCCAGATTGTTGCTCAGCTCTGCTGCGCTATAGGGGGCGTGGCTAAGCTGGAGCTCATTTACATAGACACTGAAACAGTGTGTTTGGAGGAGACACTGAGGTATGACGAAATTTGAGGGGTATTTCAGCTGGGGCAGTAACTCACACACACACACACACACACACAGAGGGTCTGAGCCCTGTGTTAATTTGTTACAGAGACAGTACTATACGGGACCTTTAAAGTGTGTAGTGTTTTGTGTGTGTGTGTGTGCGGACTCACTGCTGCAGTTCGTGGGCGTGTCTCTGCAGCTCATGAGCATGCTCAGTAGCTCTCTGCACTAAACTCTCGTCCGCCTTCGAGAGCTGGTCGGTTTTACGCTGTATCTCTACTGCAGCGCCGTCGACCTCCGCATGGTGCTCTCTCACACTCTACACACACACACACACACACACACACACACACATGTATCAGGTTTACATCAGTGCAGACAGAG
>CM059204.1:272500-292500 GCA_030347435.1 Clarias fuscus | reverse complement strand
CCACACGGGGCATCCATGCGACGAGATCTCCAACCAGAAGCAGGACTCCAGGACGGGTTAGACGGGTCCAGAGGGCAGAGGGGTCTGGATCACTGGCAACTCAGGAGTGACATGTATAGCTCGACAGAGAGACAGAGAGAGGGAAAGGAGAGAGAGAGAGAGAGAGAGAAGAGAGAGCAGAAAAGGAGAGAACAGAAAATAAGGAGAGATGGCAGTTAGGTCTGGTCACAGTCAACATGTATAAGGTGAATGTATATTTAGTGCAAAGTGCAAGCAGAGACTCCGGCAGGACTAACTATAACAGCATAACTAAAAGGGAGAGCCAGAAGGAAACACAAACATGAGGGGGAACTGAGATGTAAAGCAACCAATCACCTCGCCGTCAACAAACCTGAGTGAACAATGAGAGTGGGGAGGACAGCATCTAAACATACCAGTTCACCAGAATACTCTACGTCCATGAGTCCCCCAGATCTGCTCCTTTACCTAAGGTTCATCTATTTACAAACATGCTGCGCTAAATAAATAGGTTTTTAGCCTATTATAGACTTAAACACTGAGACTGTGTCTGAGTCCTGAACATTAATAGGAAGACTATTCCATAACTTTGGGGCTTTGTAAGAAAAAGCTCCGCCCCCTGCTGTAGTTTTAATAATACGTGGTACTGACAGGCAGCCTGCATTCTTTGATGGAAGTAGGCGTGGCGGATCGTAAGACACTCACAGTTCACTCAGATACTGCGGCGCGAGAACATTTAGTGCTTTAAATGTCAAAATGCAGTGTAGATAAGATAGGGGTGATGTGCTCGTATCTTCTGGTTTTAGTGAGGACTCTCGCTGCTGCATTCTGTACTAACTGAAGCTTGTTTATACACCTAGTTGGATGTTTTAAAGTGTAGCCGGTCGGCTCTCCCGTCCATCATCCTATCCAGGGTCTGCTCCCTAGACAATAAACTGAACACACACACGCGATGGACTGTTTATTGTCACTGGAGAATTTAACCACGCAATCTCAAGTCAGTGCTCCTAAATTCCATAAGTATGTGGACTTTGCAACGAGAGGGGAAAACACACTCAAACATCCCCGGTGCATATCGGGCAGAGCCCCGCCCCCACCTCTGACCACGTCTCTGTTCTGAAGCAGGTGAAAAGCCATCTCTGCTCTACAGGACTGTTTGGAAAACACTGACTGGAACATCAGGGAGGCTGCAACTTACAGTGACTTGACCGACTTGGAGGAGTAAACGTCATCAGTGACCAGCTGGCTCAACTTGGGTTATGACGTCACTGTCTCCAAGAACATCATCTCACGCCCCAAACAGAACCTGTGGATTATTGCAGAGGTGCGTGTACTTCTGAAGACTCGAGCATACAGTACAGTATTAGAATATACAGTATTAGATTATACAGGTACAGTATTAGAATATACAGTATTAGATTATACAGGTACAGTATTAGAATATACAGTATTAGATTATACAGGTACAGTATTAGTATATACAGTATTAGTATATACAGTATTAGATTATACAGGTACAGTATTAGAATATACAGTATTAGATTATACAGGTACAGTATTAGTGTATACAGGTACAGTATTAGTATATACAGTATTAGATTATACAGGTACAGTATTAGAATATACAGTATTAGATTATACAGGTACAGTATTAGTATATACAGTATTAGATTATACAGGTACAGTATTAGAATATACAGTATTAGATTATACAGGTACAGTATTAGTGTATACAGGTACAGTATTAGTATATACAGTATTAGATTATACAGGTACAGTATTAGAATATACAGTATTAGATTATACAGGTACAGTATTAGAATATACAGTATTAGATTATACAGGTACAGTATTAGTATATACAGTATTAGATTATACAGGTACAGTATTAGAATATACAGTATTAGATTATACAGGTACAGTATTAGTGTATACAGGTACAGTATTAGTATATACAGTATTAGTATATACAGGTACAGTATTAGTATATACAGTATTAGATTATACAGGTACAGTATTAGAATATACAGGTACAGTATTAGTATATACAGTATTAGATTATACAGGTACAGTATTAGTATATACAGTATTAGATTATACAGTACAGTATTAGTATATACAGGTACAGTATTAGTATATACAGTATTAGATTATACAGGTACAGTATTAGAATATACAGGTACAGTATTAGTATATACAGTATTAGATTATACAGGTACAGTATTAGTATATACAGTATTAGATTATACAGTACAGTATTAGTATATACAGGTACAGTATTAGTATATACAGTATTAGATTATACAGGTACAGTATTAGAATATACAGGTACAGTATTAGTATATACAGTATTAGATTATACAGGTACAGTATTAGAATATACAGTATTAGATTATACAGGTACAGTATTAGTATATACAGTATTAGATTATACAGTACAGTATTAGTATATACAGGTACAGTATTAGTATATACAGTATTAGATTATACAGGTACAGTATTAGAATATACAGGTACAGTATTAGTATATACAGTATTAGATTATACAGGTACAGTATTAGAATATACAGTATTAGATTATACAGGTACAGTATTAGTATATACAGTATTAGATTATACAGTACAGTATTAGAATATACAGTATTAGATTATACAGGTACAGTATTAGAATATACAGGTACAGTATTAGTATATACAGTATTAGATTATACAGTACAGTATTAGAATATACAGTATTAGATTATACAGGTACAGTATTAGAATATACAGTATTAGATTATACAGGTACAGTATTAGTATATACAGTATTAGATTATACAGTACAGTATTAGAATATACAGTATTAGATTATACAGGTACAGTATTAGAATATACAGAATTAGATTATACAGGTTCAGTATTAGTATATACAGTATTAGATTATACAGTACAGTATTAGAATATACAGTATTAGATTATACAGGTACAGTATTAGAATATACAGTATTAGATTATACAGTACAGTATTAGTATATACAGTATTAGATTATACAGGTACAGTATTAGTATATACAGTATTAGATTATACAGGTACAGTATTAGTATATACAGGTACAGTATTAGTATATACAGTATTAGATTATACAGATACAGTATTAGAATATACATTATTAGATTATACAGTACAGTATTAGTATATACAGTATTAGATTATACAGTACAGTATTAGAATATACAGTATTAGATTATACAGGTACAGTATTAGAATATACAGTATTAGATTATACAGGTACAGTATTAGTATATACAGTATTAGATTATACAGTACAGTATTAGTATATACAGTATTAGATTATACAGTACAGTATTAGTATATACAGTATTAGATTATACAGTACAGTATTAGAATATACAGTATTAGATTATACAGGTACAGTATTAGATTATACAGGTACAGTATTAGAATATACAGTATTAGATTATACAGGTACAGTATTAGAATATACAGGTACAGTATTAGATTATACAGGTACAGTATTAGAATATACAGTATTAGATTATACAGGTACAGTATTAGAATATACAGTATTAGATTATACAGGTACAGTATTAGTATATACAGGTACAGTATTAGTATATACAGTATTAGATTATACAGGTACAGTATTAGAATATACAGGTACAGTATTAGTATATACAGTATTAGATTATACAGGTACAGTATTAGAATATACAGTATTAGATTATACAGGTACAGTATTAGTATATACAGTATTAGATTATACAGTACAGTATTAGTATATACAGTATTAGATTATACAGGTACAGTATTAGTATATACAGTATTAGATTATACAGGTACAGTATTAGATTATACAGGTACAGTATTAGTATATACAGTATTAGATTATACAGATACAGTATTAGAATATACATTATTAGATTATACAGTACAGTATTAGTATATACAGTATTAGATTATACAGTACAGTATTAGAATATACAGTATTAGATTATACAGGTACAGTATTAGTATATACAGTATTAGATTATACAGGTACAGTATTAGAATATACAGTATTAGATTATACAGTACAGTATTAGTATATACAGTATTAGATTATACAGTACAGTATTAGAATATACAGTATTAGATTATACAGGTACAGTATTAGATTATACAGGTACAGTATTAGAATATACAGTATTAGATTATACAGGTACAGTATTAGAATATACAGGTACAGTATTAGAATATACAGTATTAGATTATACAGGCACAGTATTAGAATATACAGTACAGTATTAGTATATACAGTATTAGATTATACAGGTACAGTATTAGTATATACAGTATTAGATTATACAGTACAGTATTAGAATATACAGTATTAGATTATACAGGTACAGTATTAGAATATACAGGTACAGTATTAGTATATACAGTATTAGATTATACAGGTACAGTATTAGAATATACAGTATTAGATTATACAGTACAGTATTAGAATATACAGTATTAGATTATACAGGTACAGTATTAGAATATACAGAATTAGATTATACAGGTTCAGTATTAGTATATACAGTATTAGATTATACAGGTACAGTATTAGAATATACAGAATTAGATTATACAGGTTCAGTATTAGTATATACAGTATTAGATTATACAGGTACAGTATTAGAATATACAGTATTAGATTATACAGTACAGTATTAGAATATACAGTATTAGATTATACAGGTACAGTATTAGTATATACAGTATTAGATTATACAGTACAGTATTAGAATATACAGTATTAGATTATACAGTACAGTATTAGTATATACAGTATTAGATTATACAGTACAGTATTAGAATATACAGTATTAGATTATACAGGTACAGTATTAGAATATACAGAATTAGATTATACAGGTTCAGTATTAGTATATACAGTATTAGATTATACAGGTACAGTATTAGAATATACAGAATTAGATTATACAGGTTCAGTATTAGTATATACAGTATTAGATTATACAGTACAGTATTAGTATATACAGGTACAGTATTAGTATATACAGTATTAGATTATACAGGTACAGTATTAGAATATACAGGTACAGTATTAGTATATACAGAATTAGATTATACAGGTTCAGTATTAGTATATACAGTATTAGATTATACAGGTACAGTATTAGAATATACAGTATTAGATTATACAGGTACAGTATTAGTATATACAGTATTAGATTATACAGGTACAGTATTAGAATATACAGTATTAGATTATACAGTACAGTATTAGAATATACAGTATTAGATTATACAGGTACAGTATTAGATTATACAGGTACAGTATTAGTATATACAGTATTAGATTATACAGGTACAGTATTAGAATATACAGTATTAGATTATACAGTACAGTATTAGTATATACAGTATTAGATTATACAGTACAGTATTAGAATATACAGTATTAGATTATACAGGTACAGTATTAGATTATACAGTATTAGATTATACAGGTACAGTATTAGAATATACAGTATTAGATTATACAGGTACAGTATTAGTATATACAGTATTAGATTATACAGTACAGTATTAGAATATACAGTATTAGATTATACAGGTACAGTATTAGAATATACAGTATTAGATTATACAGGTACAGTATTAGTATATACAGTATTAGATTATACAGTACAGTATTAGAATATACAGTATTAGATTATACAGTACAGTATTAGAATATACAGTATTAGATTATACAGGTACAGTATTAGAATATACAGTATTAGATTATACAGGTACAGTATTAGAATATACAGTATTAGATTATACAGGTACAGTATTAGAATATACAGTATTAGATTATACAGTACAGTATTAGAATATACAGTATTAGATTATACAGGTACAGTATTAGTATATACAGTATTAGATTATACAGTACAGTATTAGAATATACAGTATTAGATTATACAGGTACAGTATTAGATTATACAGGTACAGTATTAGAATATACAGTATTAGATTATACAGTACAGTATTAGTATATACAGAATTAGATTATACAGGTTCAGTATTAGTATATACAGTATTAGATTATACAGTACAGTATTAGTATATACAGGTACAGTATTAGAATATACAGTATTAGATTATACAGTACAGTATTAGAATATACAGTATTAGATTATACAGGTACAGTATTAGAATATACAGAATTAGATTATACAGGTTCAGTATTAGTATATACAGTATTAGATTATACAGGTACAGTATTAGAATATACAGTATTAGATTATACAGTACAGTATTAGTATATACAGTATTAGATTATACAGTACAGTATTAGAATATACAGTATTAGATTATACAGTACAGTATTAGTATATACAGTATTAGATTATACAGTACAGTATTAGAATATACAGTATTAGATTATACAGGTACAGTATTAGTATATACAGTATTAGATTATACAGTACAGTATTAGAATATACAGTATTAGATTATACAGGTACAGTATTAGAATATACAGTATTAGATTATACAGGTACAGTATTAGTATATACAGTATTAGATTATACAGGTACAGTATTAGAATATACAGTATTAGATTATACAGGTACAGTATTAGAATATACAGAATTAGATTATACAGGTTCAGTATTAGTATATACAGTATTAGATTATACAGGTACAGTATTAGAATATACAGTATTAGATTATACAGGTTCAGTATTAGTATATACAGTATTAGATTATACAGTACAGTATTAGAATATACAGTATTAGATTATACAGTACAGTATTAGTATATACAGTATTAGATTATACAGTACAGTATTAGAATATACAGTATTAGATTATACAGGTACAGTATTAGTATATACAGTATTAGATTATACAGTACAGTATTAGAATATACAGTATTAGATTATACAGGTACAGTATTAGAATATACAGTATTAGATTATACAGGTACAGTATTAGAATATACAGAATTAGATTATACAGGTACAGTATTAGAATATACAGTACAGTATTAGAATATACAGTATTAGATTATACAGTACAGTATTAGAATATACAGTATTAGATTATACAGGTACAGTATTAGAATATACAGTATTAGATTATACAGGTACAGTATTAGAATATACAGAATTAGATTATACAGGTACAGTATTAGAATATACAGTACAGTATTAGAATATAGTTGCATAGTTGCAGAGTTAGAACGCTGCTGCAGTTCTAACAAAAAAGTGCAAAAAATAGAAATGTACAGAAAGTATACATTAGAATACAAATTTTAATATACGGTAGCCTCAGTATTTTTTCAGTTAAATTTAAATGTACTTCTTCATATGTACTTATTTATGCTTATATTTAGTGCACTACTCTCTCATGTGCACACTGTCAGACTCGTTTGTGGTCCTGAAAATCACTTCTGCGTGTTCAAGGTAATTGATGTGTTAGACCTTCGGCACGCCCACCATCATAACGCTACACCTGCACGAACTGCAGCAGGGTTAGAACTCATTAGACTTTCCAGCCAATCAGAGCCTAGGTGAGATCGTGTGTATAAAGTTGTGTCTGTTGAGACTGGAGACAGTGATCCAGGTGTGGGGTTAGCTGGAAGTTACTGGACTTCGTTCTAGTTTAGGTTGGGTATACACTAACACGAGTGTGTTCCTACTCAGCATGACAGCACTGCTGTGGCTTCTGTACTGTTCTATAAATAGGCTGATGGTGTGTGTGTGTGTGTGGACATTTGTTGTTAGAGTGAGTTTCAGTGAGTTTCACACACAGGTTTCAGGTAAGATATAATAATAATAATAATAATAATAATAATAATAATAATAATACTATAATTTACTATTAATTAGCTTTCATGAGGTCACAGATGATTGGCTTATAATTGTTTTGTGTTGCTTTGACTGACAGGGACTAGCAAGTGTTGTTAAATACTTTTACCCTGGAACCCTGGACACACTGAAACATGATCCACGTACGCGCGCGCGCACACACACACACACACCATGCATGATTGTATCAGCATTCCAGTGTTAATCAGTGAAATATTTGTGTGAAAGAGTGAGCGTGGGAGAAGGAGAGAGAGAGAGAGAGAGAGAGAGAGAGAGAGATGTGTGTGTGTGTGTGTGTGTGTGTGTGTGTGTGTGTGTGTGTGTGTGTGTTTGTGTGTGTGTATAAAGTACTGGTATGTGGGGAGTATGTCCACATGTGTTTACATCATTTGCTCCAGATGTGGTATTAATACACACACACACACACACACACACACACACACACACACACACGTCTGTGATAGTGTGGCCGGGAATTCTGGGAAAACAAGCTGTCGCCTTCCAGAGCACTGATCTAAACCAGATGTGGACAGAGAGAGAGAGAGAGAGAAAGAGGAGCGGGTGTACAATGTGTCCATTCATTCGTCATGCGTGTGTGTGTGTGTGTGTGTGTGTGAGTGTGTGAGACAGTAGGACAGTGCCTCTTGACCCAGCAGTTGCTGTCCATCTGCCTTTGCAGTGACGTCCTGTTTACACCATGTACAGTAAAGGCCCCTCGTCTGTCCCGCAGAAACATGCGTCTGACTGTCCTCTGAAGACCGCGAGGTCTCCTCTGAAAAAACTCCCTAAAACCATCATTAAAAACATTGTGCAGCTGTACATCATGTTAATCAACATAACAGCTAGCGAACGTTCTGGATAGTGTGTGTGTGTGTGTATTAGTATTTGTGAGTGTGTATTAGTGTGTGTTAGTATTTGTGAGTGTGTGTTTGTATTTGTGAGTGTGTATTAGTGTGTGTTAGTATTTGTGAGTGTGTGTTTGTATTTGTGTGTGTGTGTTAGTATTTGTGTGTGTGAGTGTGTGTTTGTATTTGTGAGTGTGTGTAAGTGTGTTAGTATTTGTGTGTGTAAGTGTGTGTGTTAGTATTTGTGTGTGTGTAAGTGTGTGTGTTAGTATATGTATGTGTGTGTGTGTGTGTGTGTGTGTGTGTGTGTGTGTGTGTATGTGTGTGTTAGTATTTGTGTGTGTGTGTAAGTGTGTGTTAGTATTTGTGTGTGTGTGTGTAAGTGTGTGTTAGTATTTGTGTGTGTAAGTGTGTGTTAGTATTTGTGTGTATGTAAGTGTGTGTTAGTATTTCTGAGTGTATAAGTGTGTGTGTGTGTTAGTATTTGTGAGTGTGTGTTAGTATTTGTGAGTGTGTGTTTTTGTTAACATTTTTGAATGTGTGTAAGTCTGTGTTAGTAATTGTGTGTGTAAACGTGTGTTAGTATTTGTGAGTGTGTAAGTGTGTGAGTTTGTGTTAGTATTTGTGAGTGTGTGTTTGTATTTGTAAGTGTGTGTTAGTATTTGTGAGTGTGTGTTTGTATTTTTGAGTGTGATAGCGTGTGTTAGTATTTGTATGTTAGTGTATATTAGTATTTGTGAGTGTGTGTTTGTATTTTTGAGTGTGATAGCGTGTGTTAGTATTTGTATGTTAGTGTATATTAGTATTTGTAAGTGTGTGTTAGTATTTGTGAGTGTGTGTGTTAGTATTTGTGAGTGTGTTTGTATTTTTGAGTGTGATAGCGTGTGTTAGTATTTGTGTGTTAGTGTATATTATTATTTGTGAGTGTGTGTTAGTATTTGTAAGTGCGTTAGTGTATATTAGTATTTGTAAGTGTGTGTTAGTATTTGTAAGTGCATGTTAGTATTTGTCAGTGTGTTAGCATGTGTATATTATTTGCATAGTATTTGTGTGTTAGTGTATATTAGTATTTGTGAGTGTGTGTTAGTATTTGTCAGTGTGTTAGTGTATATTAGTATTTGTAAGTGTGTGTTAGTATTTGTAAGTGCGTGTTAGTATTTGTGAGTGTGTTAGCATGTGTATATTATTTGCATAGTATTTGTGTGTTAGTGTATATTAGTATTTGTGAGTGTGTGTTAGTATTTGTCAGTGTGTGTTAGTATTTGTCAGTGTGTGTTAGTATTTGTGAGTGTTTTAGCATGTTTATATTATTTGCATAGTATTTGTGTGTTAGTGTATATTAGTATTTGTGAGTGTGTGTTAGTATTTGTCAGTGTGTGTTAGTGTATATTAGTATTTGTGAGTGTGTGTTAGTATTTGTCAGTGCGTGTTAGTATTTGTCAGTGTGTTAGCATGTGTATATTATTTGCATAGTATTTGTGTGTTAGTGTATATTAGTATTTGTGAGTGTGTGTTAGTATTTGTCAGTGTGTTAGTGTATATTAGTATTTGTAAGTGTGTGTTAGTATTTGTAAGTGCGTGTTAGTATTTGTGAGTGTGTTAGCATGTGTATATTATTTGCATAGTATTTGTGTGTTAGTGTATATTAGTATTTGTCAGTGTGTGTTAGTATTTGTCAGTGTGTGTTAGTATTTGTGAGTGTTTTAGCATGTTTATATTATTTGCATAGTACTTGTGTGTTAGTGTATATTAGTATTTGTGAGTGTGTGTTAGTATTTGTGAGTGTGTGTTAGTATTTGTCAGTGTGTGTTAGTATTTGTCAGTGTTTTAGCATGTTTATATTATTTGCATAGTATTTGTGTGTTAGTGTATATTAGTATTTGTGAGTGTGTGTTAGTATTTGTCAGTGTGTGTGAGTGTATATTAGTATTTGTGAGTGTGTGTTTGTATTTGTCAGTGTGTGTGAGTGTATATTAGTATTTGTGAGTGTGTGTTAGTATTTGTCAGTGTGTGTGAGTGTATATTAGTATTTGCAAGCGTGTGTTTGTGCATGTGTAAGTAAGTGTAAGTCTATGTTAGTAGGTGTGTGTTAGTATTTGTGATTGTGTGTTAGTATTTGTCAGTGTGTGTTAGTATTTGTCAGTGTGTGTTAGTATTTGTGAGTGTTTTAGCATGTTTATATTATTTGCATAGTATTTGTGTGTTAGTGTATATTAGTATTTGTGAGTGTGTGTTAGTATTTGTGAGTGTGTGTGAGTGTATATTAGTATTTGTGAGTGTGTGTTTGTATTTGTCAGTGTGTGTGAGTGTATATTAGTATTTGTGAGTGTGTGTTTGTATTTTTCAGTGTGTGTGAGTGTATATTAGTATTTGTGAGTGTGTGTTAGTATTTGTCAGTGTGTGTGAGTGTATATTAGTATTTGCGAGAGTGTGTTTGTGCATGTGTAAGTAAGTGTAAGTCTATGTTAGTAGGTGTGTGTTAGTATTTGTGATTGTGTGTTAGTATTTGTCAGTGTGTGTTAGTATTTGTCAGTGTGTGTTAGTATTTGTGAGTGTTTTAGCATGTTTATATTATTTGCATAGTATTTGTGTGTTAGTGTATATTAGTATTTGTGAGTGTGTGTTAGTATTTGTCAGTATGTGTTAGTGTATATTAGTATTTGTGAGTGTGTGTTAGTATTTGTCAGTGCGTGTTAGTATTTGTCAGTGTGTTAGCATGTGTATATTATTTGCATAGTATTTGTGTGTTAGTGTATATTAGTATTTGTGAGTGTGTGTTAGTATTTGTCAGTGTGTTAGTGTATATTAGTATTTGTAAGTGTGTTAGTATTTGTCAGTGCGTGTTAGTATTTGTGAGTGTGTTAGCATGTGTATATTATTTGCATAGTATTTGTGTGTTAGTGTATATTAGTATTTGTCAGTGTGTGTTAGTATTTGTCAGTGTGTGTTAGTATTTGTGAGTGTTTTAGCATGTTTATATTATTTGCATAGTACTTGTGTGTTAGTGTATATTAGTATTTGTGAGTGTGTGTTAGTATTTGTGAGTGTGTGTTAGTATTTGTCAGTGTGTGTTAGTATTTGTCAGTGTTTTAGCATGTTTATATTATTTGCATAGTATTTGTGTGTTAGTGTATATTAGTATTTGTGAGTGTGTGTTAGTATTTGTCAGTGTGTGTGAGTGTATATTAGTATTTGTGAGTGTGTGTTTGTATTTGTCAGTGTGTGTGAGTGTATATTAGTATTTGTGAGTGTGTGTTAGTATTTGTCAGTGTGTGTGAGTGTATATTAGTATTTGCAAGCGTGTGTTTGTGCATGTGTAAGTAAGTGTAAGTCTATGTTAGTAGGTGTGTGTTAGTATTTGTGATTGTGTGTTAGTATTTGTCAGTGTGTGTTAGTATTTGTCAGTGTGTGTTAGTATTTGTGAGTGTTTTAGCATGTTTATATTATTTGCATAGTATTTGTGTGTTAGTGTATATTAGTATTTGTGAGTGTGTGTTAGTATTTGTCAGTGTGTGTGAGTGTATATTAGTATTTGTGAGTGTGTGTTTGTATTTGTCAGTGTGTGTGAGTGTATATTAGTATTTGTGAGTGTGTGTTTGTATTTTTCAGTGTGTGTGAGTGTATATTAGTATTTGTGAGTGTGTGTTAGTATTTGTCAGTGTGTGTGAGTGTATATTAGTATTTGCGAGCGTGTGTTTGTGCATGTGTAAGTAAGTGTAAGTCTATGTTAGTAGGTGTGTGTTAGTATTTGTGATTGTGTGTTAGTATTTGTCAGTGTGTGTTAGTATTTGTCAGTGTTTTAGCATGTTTATATTATTTGCATAGTATTTGTGTGTTAGTGTATATTAGTATTTGTGAGTGTGTGTTAGTATTTGTCAGTGTGTGTGAGTGTATATTAGTATTTGTGAGTGTGTGTTTGTATTTGTCAGTGTGTGTGAGTGTATATTAGTATTTGTGAGTGTGTGTTAGTATTTGTCAGTGTGTGTGAGTGTATATTAGTATTTGCGAGCGTGTGTTTGTGCATGTGTAAGTAAGTGTAAGTCTATGTTAGTAGGTGTGTGTTAGTATTTGTGATTGTGTGTTAGTATTTGTCAGTGTGTGTTAGTATTTGTCAGTGTTTTAGCATGTTTATATTATTTGCATAGTATTTGTGTGTTAGTGTATATTAGTATTTGTGAGTGTGTGTTAGTATTTGTCAGTGTGTGTGAGTGTATATTAGTATTTGTGAGTGTGTGTTTGTATTTGTCAGTGTGTGTGAGTGTATATTAGTATTTGTGAGTGTGTGTTAGTATTTGTCAGTGTGTGTGAGTGTATATTAGTATTTGCGAGCGTGTGTTTGTGCATGTGTAAGTAAGTGTAAGTCTATGTTAGTATGTGTGTGTTAGTATTTGTGATTGTGTGTTACTATTTCTGAGTGTGTGTCAGTATTTGTGAGTGTGTGTAAGTGTGTCTGTTATAATTTTATCATTTTGTTTTATTTATTATTATTATCATTATTATAAGGGTAGCGGTGTGAGTATAACTGCGTTAGCTATCACTGTACAGTTGGTATAAAAAGGTAGAGCAGAGAGAGAAAGGGACCACTTTTTGTGTGTGTACGTGTGTGTGTGTGTGTGTGTGTGTGTGTGTGTGTGTGTGTGTGTGGTTGGGGCGTGTGTATGGGGGGATGCATGCGCGAAAGGGGGGAGTTGAGTCCGATCCGAGTTAGATAGAGACAGGTTATAGATCTGATTCTGTTCGTTTTTGTTTGGCGTGACTGTGGTCGACAACAGTCAAGTTAATAAAGTCTCTATTGCCATACTCGTGGTGTGGTTTCTCTAGCGGTGGGCACTACATTATTATTATACAATTTTTCATTTATTTATTTATAATTATGTGTTTTATTTTGTTTTTGTATTTTTTTATTTTTTGGTTCCTCTTAGGTTGCTGTAAGATTCTATATAAATAAATGTTGATTGATTGATTTATGAGTGTATGTAAGTTTCTGTTAGTATTTCTGTGTGCCTATGTGTTTTACTATTTGTGTGTGTGCCCAAGTAAAAAAACAGTATGCTAAGTATATTAAATCCTAGCATGCCAAAGCCTATATAAGTGTACTTGCTCCTGACTAATGACTAGTATACTGAAAGTTTGCTATTTTGGAACAAGTAATTTAGTACTAAGTGTATTCAAGTTGTAATTAAATACAAAAGCACAATTTTAAGTGTATTAAGTATACTTTTGTGTGCTAAAATGGAACAACTTTAAGTATACTTGGTACAGTTAAAGTATATAGCTGTGTGTGAACTAACGTACTTACCTGACAGTAATTAATGAAGTTAAAGTATATATTTAAAGTATTATAAGTACATTACAGCAATTTTTACTGTTACAAGTACTTTATTATATCACACACTTGAGTCTTAGAATAATGTACAAATGATGAATGTATTTTCTGCACTATAATATGTTTTTAATTTGCACAAAGATAAAAAACAGTATTACAGTTTATTTGTGTTCAACAAAATGTAGATTGTCTCACAAACACACAAACTAAAATGTAAACTGTTGTCTGAACCAAGACATTAGTATTAGAATATATAGGTACAGTATTAACCCTAACCCTCCTAACCCTGTGTAACAGTTTTTACCCACAAGCCATCCGTCTCCTCAACACAAAGAGACTGGACTGATAAACACACACACACACACACACACACACACACACACACACACACACACACACACACGCACAATCACACTGATCTACAACCACCTTCATTTGTTCATACCCACCTATCTGAACTGCTCTTTGCAATATTTGCACAATAATTCATTTCACTTTGCTATTTGCACAAAATATTTTTGAACACAATGTTAATTGTTTACTTGCTGTGAAGAGCCATGAAGCATTATACCAGAAGTGAAGTACATAAGATTTAGCAGCAACACCTTAGATAATACATTCTAGAGTTTAAACTATGTACTTAATTACAAACATTCAAATTTAACTGAAAATATACTGAGACTACCGTATATAAAGATTTGCATTCTAATGTGTACTTTCTGTACGATTATTTACTGTCATGTCTTGGCAAGAGGAGGCGGACGCAGATGCAGGTTCCATAGATTAAACGTTTATTTAACTTTTCTCAGCTCCATCAACAACAAAAATAAAGTCACAGATAATAGTTCCTCAGGAGATCAAAAACAAAACACACTGCTGTTTCACCAGGCTGGGTCTGCAGGTGGGCCGAAACGAACTGGCATGAACACAAAAGCCGCCGGCGTCTCCGGAGTCGGCTGAAGGACCCTCGGCCTTGAACTTGACTGAAACGATAACGGCAATCCTCGAAAGCGGGGCCCACGCCTGCAGACACCAACTAGTCCTGGGAGGATTAGACAAAAGACTCTAGACAACACATTCGCGTGAAAACAAACAGTGCACAACAGCGAACAGGCGAGGGGCTACAGGGTCGACCGGAATAAATAGTGAGACACACAAGGGAACGCAGGTGCAGTTAATTTGGTGCTAATGTGAAAACAATACACACGTAGACACACTAGGTGGGGACAAAGCGCTGGCTCAGTAATCCGGCGAGCTAGATCTTTCTCCCCAGAACTGCGGTGGCACAGGTGTTACATTTACATTATTATTATTTTTAAAATAATATTGAAAAACAAAGTTTAAATAAGTGTGCTTTGAAAATTACACTGACCTTTCACTTAGGTCACAAGTACATTTTCCTATAATATATTTTTGGAAAGTGTACTAAACTACAATTATTTTGAAGTATGTTTATAGTTTAATTCCAAAAATTGGTAAAAAAAAGTGTGATGTTAGTATACTTTTTATTTATTAACTGATGCTACAAGTTTTTGTTAGTTTATTTGCAATAAACTGTCAAAGATTTCAATATACAGTGGAACCTTGGATTACGAACATAATTCGTTCCGGAAGTGGGGTCATATTTGAAAAAACATGTGTAAACCAAATCGTATTTCCCCATAAGAAATAATTGAAACTCAAATTATTCGTTCCACAGCCCAAAAAAATAAATACATAAAAATAATTAATACAATATATTATAAGTAAAAAGTAAAACAAATTAACCAGCACTTTACCTTAAAAAATTAGCCCCTCCCCTCACCTTACACAGTAAAACTCCTCCCCCCTCCCCCTGCTTTTTAAGTTTCACAAGAAACACACACACACACACACACATAGTAAAAAATTACTGTTTTAACCGTGGGGGAGGAAGAAATCTCTCTAATGACACTGAGCGCAGACTAACGGAATCACTGCTGTAAAGGAAAAATAAAACAAATTAACCCGCACTTTACCTTCGAAAAGAATCACAACAGTGTGTGAAGGGGCACATTGTTCAATGACGCGCGCGCACACAGACTCACAGTGCAGACTGATACAGAGAAAGAAAACGGATCTTTAACCTCTGTAATGAGACTTGCTTTTGATTTACACGCGCGCACACACGTGTGTCATAATAAACAGTACATGCGCGCTGTACACACACACATACAAACACAAAACAAAACATGTTTTACACACACACACGTGTGGTCACAGTGTTATAGTAAACAGTACACGGATGTTGATTATATCAGTGAGAGACGAGCACTAAGACCCAGCAGGGGAGATGATTACCCATAATTCCACAGCGCAAAAAAGAGAAAAATCATTGGCTCAGTTGTGATCACGTGATGCTCGGCGTCAAAACAAGAAGCGAATGCGTGATACGTGATACTCGGTACTCGTAAACCCAGAGTTGTTCATTTTCCAAGTCAAAATGTATTAAAAATTTATTACCTTTGCTCGTCCTGCAGAACACTCGCAAACCGCGTTACTGGCAGGCCGATGTTCCACTGTATCTGTAATACACTAAAGTGTTTTTTTTTCCACTGGGGACTGTTAGTATCTGTCAGTGTGTGTAACTGTGTGTTAGCATTTGTCAAGTCAAGTCAATTTTATTTATATAGCGCTTTTAACAATTGACATTGTCACAAAGCAGCTTTACACAATAAAAAGAAGTAAGTTTTTATGCAATGTGTATGAATCAAAATGATAAGATTGTCCCTGATGAGCAAGCCGAGGGCGACGGTGGCAAGGAAAAACTCCCTGAGATGGTAATAGGAAGAAACCTTGAGAGGAACCAGACTCAACAGGGAACCCATCCTCATCTGGGTGATAACGGATAGCAGGGATTGATCAGCATAATAATGTGTACTGGAAGTTCAGTATAAGAGGAGATGTGTTAAAATTAAAATGAGTCCAGTTTGTTCCCGGAGGCTCAGGTAGACTGTAGGAGATTCCGGTCCTGAGTTATCGAACAACTGAAGTCACAGGTCCCCAGAGCATCACTCGATGACAGGACAGTCTTCATGGAAACCATCCCCAGCCACCACACGAATCCAGGCAGACCACACGGGGCATCCATGCGACGAGATCTCCAACCAGAAGCAGGACTCCAGGACGGGTTAGACGGGTCCAGAGGGCGGAGGGGTCTGGATCACTGGCAACTCAGGAGCGAAACATGTATAGCTTGACAGAGAGACAGAGAGAGGGAAAGAGAGAGAGGAGAGAGCAGAAGAGGAGAGAACAGAATATAAGGAGAGATGGCAGTTAGGTCTGGTCACAGTCAACATGTATAGGTGAATGTATATTTAGTGCAAAGTGCAAGCAGAGACTCCGGCAGGACTAACTATAACAGGATAACTAAAAGGGAGGAGCCAGAAGGAAACACAGACATGAGGGGGAACTGAGATGTAAAGCAACCAATCACCTCAC
The DNA here is from genome assembly GCA_030347435.1 of Clarias fuscus. Taxonomy (NCBI): domain Eukaryota; kingdom Metazoa; phylum Chordata; class Actinopteri; order Siluriformes; family Clariidae; genus Clarias; species Clarias fuscus. The sequence continues at coordinate 274,998 of CM059204.1, read as the reverse complement.
CGTCAACAAACCTGAGTGATCAATGAGAGTGGGGAGGACAGCATCTAAACATACCAGTTCACCAGAATACTCTACGTCCATGAGTCCCCCAGATCTGCTCCTTTACCTAAGGTTAATCTATTTACAAAAATGCTGCGCTAAATAAATAGGTTTTTAGCCTAGACTTAAACACTGAGACTGTGTCTGAGTCCCGAACATTAATAGGAAGACTATTCCATAACTATTCTGTAATGTTACATTTAATCATCAGTACAGAGAAAATATTCAGGTTGTACTTCCCTACTCATGCTCTAGATGGCAGTGTGTACCTATTCCTCACACACTCACATACACTCTGTACAGATAGACCCACACAGCCTCTAACACACGTTACTACACACACTGATACATTCACTGACACACACTAATACATATACCCATACACACACAGATACATGCTTTGAGACACACACACACACACACACACACACACACACACACACAAAAACTGATACAAGCAGTGACACACTGTGACAGCAGGCCTATAGTCAGCATCCATAATTATCCACACAAAACTGAAACTAAGGAGCGCTTTCAGCACCAAGGTTAGCTCTGCTGTGTGTTGAAGGGGCGGGGCAACAAACCTCACTGCGACTGGCAGCACATCATCACTTATCTGCAGTAAGGTCAAGCAGCTGAGGTTCCACTACTCACTTGGTGGAGCATAATCCTCATTCGGGTTCTCACGGGGGAAGCACCGACAGGCCTATTCCTCTCTGACCTCTAAAAAAGTGAAGGATTATGAGCTAAAGACGAGATGCTCACCTATAGTGGTCTCTCGAGCAGGTAGAAAACTGTTCTGTCAATGGAATTCCCCCACTGGCTCAGATGGACCGTCTGCATTGGATTGTGAATCACTGGCTGCAGCCCAAACTCCAATTGACTTGAGAGGTTACAGAGAAGGTTGTGCTTAACCACTTTGTGCTCTCGCGCCTAGAAAAGGAAACGTAGGCTGTCTGGATGCAATCTCCTTCTTCCCTGTTGGAGATGGTCGAGGCATTGGAATGCACCCTGTCCACACGAGCTCTGGGACAAGAAAGGAAAGCATCCCAGAGCTGAAGCCCTTCATGGTATGTTCCCCTGCCACGCCATGCCAACTTTCATTGATGTCCCCAATTAGGTCCAGTGAGGTTAACCCAACGCACAGAACCTGAGTCATCTAAATAATTTCCTCTTCGAGGTCTCTGGGCCGCCAGACATGCTAATACGGGAGGTGCCATAACTTTAGCTTGCCTGGTGGTCATTCCACAGGATGCACAGCTGTGTGATCCTCTCCAGGTCTTTCTGTATACATGGGGATCTCGGGGAGGTTAATATTCTTTCATGTGTTCCTGTATGGCCCAGAGATAGTGTGGACAGGTGGCCTTGACAAATTATAGATTGTTTCCACTGGTCCTGCCTCAAGCCAGAAGTTTAAAACATCAATATCAGAATGAATCTAGTTGGCCCGCACTTGAAGTCTCATGAGTACATTTTGGTCGTAGGAGACTAGGCCACTCGGAGCCTAGAAGCCGTGAGCAAAGCCACAACAAAAAGACATCATGAGATAGCTGGTGCTTCTCTTCAGTGGGGTTGGCCTGCCCAAGGAGCTCCTCACGGACCAAAGTACTCAATTTGTGTCAAAATTAATCACAGATATATGCTGGTTGTTGCAGGTTAGGCAGACCTCAAGCCTCCACAAGGTTCTTACCACCCGAGCTGCTGTTCGGGAGGCACCCATGGGGTCTGCTTAATGTAGTGAAGGAAGCCTGGGAAAAGCAACCAGTACTCTTCTGGTTTCTCTTTGTATGTTTAGGTCAGCCAGGATACAGGTCCCCTGGAGCAGATAGGATTAGGGGCCTTGCTCAAGTGCTCAACAGTGGCAGCTTTGGCAGTGCTGGGGCTTGAACCCCTAACCTTCTGCTCACTAACCTAGAGCCTTAGCCATGTGAGCCGCCACCACTTCCCCATATCATGTAAATTTCCTAAAGAAATGGACTGAACCGTACGTGTCTCAGCTCTCACTACTCTCTCTCTTGAGCTGCAGGGACGTGACATGGTGCAGCAGGGGAGCATCGCTAACGTCATCAGGATCTAAACGTTAAGTTTGGAGACGTTAAAACTCCGCCTGGTGCCGTTATCTATTAGCGACCCTACAGTGCCCTGGAGGTCCGACGTCACGTCACTGAAGCAGACGTCTCCCAAATGCTTTGTGATGGCATCAGGGGGGGTGCACTAGCCCCTGGTCCTGTCCCGTCATCGTTATGCCCAAGCCTGACACGGTCTAAGCCAGATCTCTTATTCGGGGCCTCACTGAACAGCCCTTACAGTGACACACACACACACACACACACACACACACACACACACACACTGAAACACAAAATGCTGTGATATGTAAGTCATCTCTGTTAGCTCCGTGTTCTAAATCTCATCCTACTACACTCGAGAGTGTGCCACTGTAAGTCCCCTTGTTACCG
>CM059204.1:242500-262500 GCA_030347435.1 Clarias fuscus | reverse complement strand
AGCTAGAATGATAAGCATTTGGTTTACCAAGTAGTTACCATGCTGCGTAGCTGATTCAAAAACAAACATGGTAGCTAGTTAAATAAGCAGATACTTCAGATCAAAGAATGCAGGCTGCCTGTCAGTACCACGTATTATTAAAACTACAGCAGGGGGCGGAGCTTTTTCTTACAAAGCCCTAAAGTTATGGAATAGTCTTCCTATTAATGTTCGGGACTCAGACACAGTCTCAGTGTTTAAGTCTAGGCTAAAAACCTATTTATTTAGCGCAGCATGTTTGTAAATAGATTAGCCTTAGGTAAAGGAGCAGATCTGGGGGACTCATGGACGTAGAGTATTCTGGTGAACTGGTATGTAAAATTCAATTGAATACTTGTGTATATATATATGATACATGTTAGCTGGTTAGCAGACACACACTCTGCACTGTTTTTTTGGGGGGGTCAATTTCCATATTCATGGGATAAACCTCAAGGAGCTGTACACACTACCTAGGACCCTACATGTTAGTGGATATCCAACTCCCCTAACGTTATGGCTAGTCCTGGAGTTGGGTTGTAGGATCTTGCATGCTTGCCTGCGCGAACCCTGGAAGAGATTTGTTTTCTATTTTGCATGAAAAGTTTTTTCAAGTTTTTTAGTTACAGTGGATTCTGACCTCATTAACCTGAAGCACACTGCTGCCGGTCCAGTGACAGACAGGAAGTCTGTTCCTCCTGCATCAGGATTTAAACCTCACCGCCCCCTGGTGACAGGGTTAAACAGGGTTTGGGTTTGCTAGCTAACGTTAGCCTACTATAAAGCTGCAGCTAACATCACTCTATACAGATTGCAACTGTGACCCAATCACAGTGGGAGATGCAAATGATATGCAAATTTTCCTCCCCGTTGTGATGTAAATCCTTTGTAATTCTGATCAGCTTGTATATGGAATAAACAGACACACACACACACACACATACACACACACACATAAACACTGAGACGTTGTTTCTGAGCAACACTAGCAACATTTCTGTAATAAACAGGAAGTGAAATCGTGTTTATCAGAAGTGTGTGTGTGTGTGTGTGTGTGTGTGTGTGTGTATGTGTGTGTGTGTGTAATGAGGATTATCAAACTGGGTTGTTGCCTAGAAACTGCAGGAGAAAGGAACACACACACACACACACACACACACACACACACACACACACACACACACACACACACACACACACACACACACTGTGTACATATAAACATAACACATTTGCAACAAAGTCAGCATAATGTACAGTCAGGTTCCCCCACTGTGTGTGTGTGTGTGTGTGTGTGTGAGGGGCAGGAGGGGGTGTTAGGGACCATCTGTCCTCAGATACGCCCAGAAATGTAGGGTATGAGACACAGGCAGGACCGTGATCAGACCTGGTGTTAAGACCCGTCACAGTCTGGCCCGGAGTCGTGCAGAACCAGAACCCAGAGGAAGTCCCGGCTGTCGTGTGACCATCCTGATAACGCTAGGGTTTAACTCCACACCTCTTTAACTCCTCTCCCGCGTGTCAGAGTCCCTCGAAGGTAATTGTGAGTGAAAATGCCTTTTCGCTTGTCGTCTGGGAGAAACACGTCATGTTTTACTTCTAGCGTGTGTCTGCTGAGTTTGTGTACAATTTGCATTGCAAAAAAGAATCTGACGTCATCAGAGTCACGCGTTTACTGTCTGTCCACATTTCATTTCACAGACGGGGACACACAGACAGACAGACAATATAAGGGCAGAGAGACAGATGGATGGAGACAGACAAGTGTAGAGAAGGGACCCAAGAAATAGAGACAGATACAGGAAGACAGGTAGGTATTGAGAAGGAGGCAGGGAGAGACAGACAGGAATAGAGAGACAGACAGATATACAGAGTAGAGAAACAGTGACATTGTGACACACACACACACACACACACACACACACACAGTTGTGTATGGAGTGGGTCGTCCAGTTGGTTCTGCAGCTCTAACAGCTCACACTCTCCTGTGAAGGCTCTACACCAGATGTTGGAGTGTTTCTGTGTGAGTTCGTGGCCGTTCACTCTGGAAAGGCGCTATATAAATGAAAGTGATTATTATTATTATTATTATTATTAGAGTGTTTATGAGGTCAGACTCTGATGTTGGACGAGGAGGGCCGAATCACAATCTCCGCTTCAGTTCATCATAAAGGTGTTCGAGGGGGTTGAGGTCTCAGGGCTCTGTGTTCGGGCCGCTCGAGTTCTTCCACACCGAACTCATCACACCGTGTCTTTATAGTCCTCGCTCTGTGCACTGAATTGTCCAAGATGTCTCATTAAGTAAAGCTCTTCACTGGGGACCTGATCGAAACACCTGAATTAGAGCTGAAGATCCTGAAGATGTCTGACGGGACCCGACGGGTTCGGGATTCATTACTATCATTCGACACGGGCTCGGGCTTGTGCGGTAAATCAGTGGTCATGTGATGCATTTCGATTAACGAGAGAAAGATGCGTAGATGGATGTTGAGGAGGTGAAACGGAGGTGAAACCTCTGACTTTTACATTTTGGTTGCACCAGAGGACTGTATCCTATACTGTACAATAGTTATCAATAAATGATGTTAAAACATGTATAAATGACTCATTCTTGGCAAAAGCTGTGTACATGAACACATCTGAATAATGTCGGGCTGTAACCGGGTTCAGGCTTTTAAAAAGCTGTCAATCAGGATGTACTTGGCCGAATTCTGTTGGGCCGAACATTTACTGTCGACCCGTTTACAGCTTTAACCTGAATTCAATAATTAACATGTTTGGACAAATATTTTTTTTTTGTTTTTTTTTGTTGGGATTTTTCCCCGATTTTCTCCCTAATTTAGTCGTGTCCAATTCCTCCCCGTCACTAGGGGGCTCCCACATTAAGGCTACTACTACCACTCAGCCGGGAGGGTCGAAGACTATCACGTGTTTCCTCCGAACCACGTGACGCCAGCCGACCGCATCTTTTCGAACTGCTCGCTCGCGCACCGTTGGGGGCGGCGTAACACACTCGGACAGCGCTATCCGCTCCCTCCGTCGCGCGAGCTCACAGACGCCCCTGACTGGCTGTAGAGCCGTGATTAATGTGGGAGCACTAAGTACCTCTCATCCCTCCCCTCTGAGAGAGCTCGGCCAATCAGCTCTCTCTAGACCTCCGGCTGCGAGAGGTTACAGCACCACCCGGGATTCGAACTAGCGATCTCCGGATGATAGGGCGAGCGCTTTAACCACTGCGCCACTCGGAGGCCTGGACAAATATTTTTGTCAATATAGTGCATAGAGAAAGTCAGAGTGAGAGAGAGAGACAGAGAGGGACAGAGAGACAGACAGAGAGAGACACAGAGGGACAGACAGGTATAAAGAGAGAGAGAGATGTTTATAAGTTTAAATAGGTTTATAAAGTAAGATTGATATTATTATAATGTAATTAATGTTTTCTAACTGCTTTGGCAACAATGTAATACTTCTGTTAACATTCATGCCAATAAAACTCTTCTGAACTGAACTGAACTGATAGACAGAGAGACAGACAGAGAGACAGACAGAGAGAGAGAGACAGGGAGACAGAGAGACAGACAGAGAGAGAGGGACAGAGAGAGACAGAGAAACAGACAGGTATAAAGAGAGAGAGAGAGACAGAGAGACAGAGAGAGAGAGAAACAGACAGAGAGACAGAGACAGAGAGACAGAGAGAGACAGACAGGTATAAAGAGAGAGAGACAGCATGTTATTTTTATTAGAGTGAAATGCTAACACGGCAACTCACTAACTGCAGAACAACAAACACACTGATAGCAGAAGTGAAGACGAACTGGTGCACTTCCTGTTGGAGGTTCCCTTTAGGCCTCGGGCTGCTGCAGCTCTGTGTGTGTGTGTGTGTGTGTGTGTGTGTCTAAAGTTGGTATATGTGACTGTGGTTTGTGTGTCTGTATTTCAGTAAGTTGTGTAGATATGTGACTAATGTGTGCATTATTGTTGTGGATTTCCATCAGCATTGTGTGTGTGTGTGTGTGTGTGTGTGTGTGTGTGTGTGTGTGTACATGCACAAATACAGACACAGGTTTTTCAGAATTTCTCTGTAAAGATACAGCGTGTGTGTGCGTGTGTGTGTGTGTGTGTGTGTGAGAGAGAGAGAGAGAGCTCTGATACAGATTAGAATTCCTCAAACATCCCCTAATTCCACCTACCCTTTCTCACTTCCACTTCCTGTTTCCCACAGACTCCCAGTATACCACAGCTGTGTGTCTCTGTGTGTGTTCTAGACAGAACCTGATTATGGCCGGGGTTCCAGTGCGGACATCAGGATCACAAGGTTCTACACTTTCACTACAAAGGTAAAGATTGTTGCCATTCAGATCAGAACCTCAAATTCTGATGTTCTCTACACACTACATGTACACTCCACATTCACACTACATTTTACACACTACACTTACACTACATGTACACTACATGTACACTCCACATTCACACTACATTTTACACACTACACTTACACTACATGTACACTACATGTACACTCCACATTCACACTACATTTTACACACTACACTTACACTACATGTACACTACATGTACACTCCACATTCACACTACATTTTACACACTACACTTACACTACATGTACACTACATGTACACTCCACATTCACACTACATTTTACACACTACACTTACACTACACTTACACTACATGTACACTCCACATTCACACTACATTTTACACACTACACTTACACTACACTTACACTACATGTACACTCCACATTCACACTACATTTTACACACTACACTTACACTACATGTACACTACATGTACACTCCACATTCACACTACATTTTACACACTACACTTACACTACATGTACACTCCACATTCACACTACATTTTACACACTACACTTACACTACATGTACACTACATGTACACTCCACATTCACACTACATTTTACACACTACACTTACACTACATGTACACTACATGTACACTCCACATTCACACTACATTTTACACACTACACTTACACTACACTTACACTACATGTACACTCCACATTCACACTACATTTTACACACTACACTTACACTACACTTACACTACATGTACACTCCACATTCACACTACATTTTACACACTACACTTACACTACATGTACACTACATGTACACTCCACATTCACACTACATTTTACACACTACACTTACACTACATGTACACTACATGTACACTCCACATTCACACTACATTTTACACACTACACTTACACTACATGTACACTCCACATTCACACTACATTTTACACACTACACTTACACTACATGTACACTACATGTACACTCCACATTCACACTACATTTTACACACTACACTTACACTACATGTACACTACATGTACACTCCACATTCACACTACATTTTACACACTACACTTACACTACACTTACACTACATGTACACTCCACATTCACACTACATTTTACACACTACACTTACACTACACTTACACTACATGTACACTCCACATTCACACTACATTTTACACACTACACTTACACTACACTTACACTACATGTACACTCCACATTCACACTACATTTTACACACTACACTTACACTACATGTACACTACATGTACACTCCACATTCACACTACATTTTACACACTACACTTACACTACATGTACACTCCACATTCACACTACATTTTACACACTACACTTACACTACATGTACACTCCACATTCACACTACATTTTACACACTACACTTACACTACATGTACACTACATGTACACTCCACATTCACACTACATTTTACACACTACACTTACACTACACTTACACTACATGTACACTCCACATTCACACTACATTTTACACACTACACTTACACTACACTTACACTACATGTACACTCCACATTCACACTACATTTTACACACTACACTTACACTACATGTACACTACATGTACACTCCACATTCACACTACATTTTACACACTACACTTACACTACATGTACACTCCACATTCACACTACATTTTACACACTACACTTACACTACATGTACACTCCACATTCACACTACATTTTACACACTACACTTACACTACATGTACACTACATGTACACTCCACATTCACACTACATTTTACACACTACACTTACACTACATGTACACTCCACATTCACACTACATTTTACACACTACACTTACACTACACTTACACTACATGTACACTCCACATTCACACTACATTTTACACACTACACTTACACTACATGTACACTACATGTACACCCCACATTCACACTACATTTTACACACTACACTTACACTACATGTACACTCCACATTCACACTACATTTTACACACTACACTTACACTACATGTACACTCCACATTCACACTACATTTTACACACTACACTTACACTACATGTACACTACATGTACACTACATGTACACTCCACATTCACACTACATTTTACACACTACACTTACACTACTCTTACACTACATGTACACTCCACATTCACACTACATTTTACACACTACACTTACACTACACTTACACTACACTTACACTACATGTACACTACATGTACACTCCACATTCACACTACATTTTACACACTACACTTACACTACACTTACACTACACTTACACTACATGTACACTCTACATTCACACTACATTTTACACACTACACTTACACTACATGTACACTCCACATTCACACTACATTTTACACACTACACTTACACTACATGTACACTACATGTACACTACATGTACACTCCACATTCACACTACATTTTACACACTACACTTACACTACATGTACACTACATGTACACTACATGTACACTCCACATTCACACTACATTTTACACACTACACTTACACTACATGTACACTACATGTACACTCCACATTCACACTACATTTTACACACTACACTTACACTACACTTACACTACATGTACACTCCACATTCACACTACATTTTACACACTACACTTACACTACACTTACACTACATGTACACTACATGTACACTCCACATTCACACTACATTTTACACACTACACTTACACTACACTTACACTACATGTACACTACATGTACACTCCACATTCACACTACATTTTACACACTACACTTACACTACATGTACACTCCACATTCACACTACATTTTACACACTACACTTACACTACATGTACACTACATGTACACTACATGTACACTCCACATTCACACTACATTTTACACACTACACTTACACTACACTTACACTACATGTACACTACATGTACACTCCACATTCACACTACATTTTACACACTACACTTACACTACATGTACACTACATGTACACTCCACATTCACACTACATTTTACACACTACACTTACACTACTCTTACACTACACTTAATACTGCATTTTACATACTACACTTACACTACACTTACACTACACTTACACTATATTTTACACACTACTCTTACACTACAGTTACACTACATTTTACACACTACTCTTACACTACACTTACACTACAGTTACACTATATTTTACACACTACAGTTACACTACACTTTACACACTACTCTTACACTACACTTACACTACATGTACACTCCACATTCACACTACATTTTACACACTACACTTACACTACAGTTACACTACACTTACACTACATTTTACACACTACAGTTACACTACACTTTACACACTACACTTACACTACACTTAAACTACATTTTACACACTACTCTTACACAACACTTACACTACTCTTACACTACACTTACACTACAGTTACACTACATTTTACACACTACTCTTACACTACACTTACACTACACTTACACTACATTTTACACACTACTCTTACACTACACTTACACTACACTTACACTACATGTACACTCCACATTCACACTACATTTTACACACTACACTTACACTACACTTACACTACATTTTACACACTACAGTTACACTACACTTTACACACTACACTTACACTACTCTTACACTACATTTTACACACTACTCTTACACTACACTTACACTACACTTACACTACTCTTACACTACACTTACACTACAGTTACACTACATTTTACACACTACTCTTACACTACACTTACACTACACTTACACTACTCTTACACTACACTTACACTACAGTTACACTACATTTTACACACTACTCTTACACTACACTTACACTACACTTACACTACAGTTACACTACATTTTACACACTACACTTACACTACACTTACACTACAGTTACACTACACTTACACTACATTTTACACACTACACTTACACTACACTTACACTACACTTACACTATATTTTACACACTACAGTTACACTACACTTTACACACTACTCTTACACTACACTTACACTACATGTACACTCCACATTCACACTACATTTTACACACTACACTTACACTACACTTACACTACATCTACACTACATGTACACTCCACATTCACACTACATTTTACACACTACACTTACACTACATGTACACTACATGTACACTCCACATTCACACTACATTTTACACACTACACTTACACTACATGTACACTACATGTACACTCCACATTCACACTACATTTTACACACTACACTTACACTACAGTTGCACTACACTTACACTACTTTTTACATGTACGTTTACACTCTACATTTCCACTACATTTTCAGTATATGTGCAGCTCTACAGTTCCACTATGTTTACACTACATTTACAATGCATTTACACATTTTACACTCTACAGTTACACTACATTCACACTTCTTTTTACACTTTACATATATGCTCCATTTTACGCTCTATGTTTACACTAAATTTACACTTACACTACATTTTTATATTTTACACTTTGCATTTACATATGTTCCACTCTTTAATTCACACTCTAGATCTGACAGCTTATAGTTTACGCTCAACTTTTGCACACAGTATATTTCACACCGTGTTACATTCAGATTAATCTGTAAATGAGTTAAACACTACAGTTCATCTACCAGGCCTAAAGAACATAGGGGCACAGTGTTCACTGCAGGTGTGTGTGTGTGTGTGTGTGTGTGCTCAAACACTGCTTTCTGACTGAACACAAATTAAGCATTTATTTAGCAATATTTAGGACCAGGTAAAAGAACACACACTCTTACTATTAGACTGTGTATAACAGAGGACACACACCTAAGCCTTGGGTTGTGTATGTGTGTGTGTGTGTGTGGGGGGGGGGGGGGGGGGGGTGTTTAGAAATCTGAGATGAACAACAGAAAAGATTTATCAAACGCCAAGACATCAAAGTAGGGGTTTAATAAAACAACAAGGATGCGACGTCAAACAGGTCTGTGGGTTAAAGTGTGTGAGTGAGTGTGTGTGTGTGTGTGGAATCGCAGTTAAACTCGTTACAGCCTGAAGTGACTGATTTCACCGTTTCACTACCGAAGTGTCGCGCTCTATTGTTTCTTTTGGATGTTGAGACCCCGCCCCCTCAGGACCAGGCCGAGCTCCTATTGGCCCGTGTCGCAGTGAGCCGGGTGCGGATAGGCTGGTTTGGAGCGCATGACGTCACCGCGGCCGGGCTCTGGGGCGTTGGACTCGTCCGGGCTGCAGCTTCATCACTGAGAGGGCTCGAGCGGCGCGGCGCGCGGGGATTTCACCCGCTCTCACATCCACATCCGGCTCTGCACCCGGCCGATACACTCCTGACCCCGTGTGTGTGTGTGTGAGTGTTTTATTGGAGGACTCGGGACTGAGAGTTTGGAGAGAGAGAGAGAGAGAGAGAGAGAGAGAGGGGGAGCGCGCGCGGAGTGTCTTTGTGTCTGCTCCGGGTCCTTTGTTACAGAGAGAGTGAGACACGCAGAGTGAGACAGGCAGAGTGAGAGTGATGGGAGCGCAGACGTCTAAAGCGGAGTCCCCGGGCGAGTCTCCCGCCAAATCCAACGGACAGGTAAGAGCACCTTCACCCGCGCGCACTGACCGCGTACCGCACGGGAGAGGAGGAGGAGGAGTGTGAGTGTGTGTGTGTGTGTGTGAGATTCTGGGGTTCACCCGCTTCTACAATAAGGGGCTGATCTCGGGTTCTGCTCGGGGTGTCTCAGGGCTCTGTGGACCGGGTGTGTGTGTGTGTGTGGGGAGAGCTCTCCGTGCGGGACCCGCTCTCTGTGTGTGTGTGTGTGTGTGTGTGTGAGAGGGAGCTGCTCTTTGGTGTTTATGTGGGATTTTAGCAGAAACTTGTATGTGTTTTTTGTCGTGTTTTGCGCGCGCGTTAGGGTGAATGACGTCATGCCTTAATGAGATGAATTAATTGAAATGCATTTGTATGGCGCTGAGTACACCACTCACACACACACTCACACACACACACACAATGTTTATGATGTCGGGTGTTTGAGGCGCGTTCATGGACAATCCTGTAGTGGAAAAGCCCGTCAGCGCAGCGCCTCCTGGCGGCCATCAGCTCTCACTGCAGCCTCCAATAAAACACACACAGTATTAAAATCAAGAAGAAACATCGATCAGAATGATTTCTCACTTTGCAGCACAGTGAACTGATATTAAAGTGTGTGTGATGAAATTGTTGAAATGATTAGTGAAGTGTGTCAGTATTGGTGAGTTTAGTTATTAAACTCGTAGAGACGATTTGAACTTAATCAATACCATGACGTAACCCTTTTACACGGTAGTGTGTGTGATTAGCGGCCCCAAGTGGACATTCCCATAAACAGCAGCTTTAATTAGAAAACTGTACAGACACAACAATACTGATTACACACACACAGACACACACACACAGACACACACACACACAGACACTTCCAGAATGCTGAATAACAGCTGGAGCAGATGTGTATTTGTGGGAATGAAATCACAGCCCAGGGTCACATGGGGTAAGTGGGAGGGGCTGTATGCAAATAGAGGGTGGAGCCAGAGTACTAAACAGAATGATGTCATTTCTACAGTGCAGTCTGAGTCTCATACACACACATGATGCTGTGTCCCTGTACAGTGTTTGTGCTAACTGTGTGTGTGTGTACGTGTGCGTGCATTGCAGGAGAACGGGCATGTGAAGGTGAATGGGGATGCAGCGGAGGTGAAGGAGGAGGCGCAGGCGAACGGCAGCACCGCACCCGAGGGAGAGCAGGAGGAGAAGGAGGAGGAGGGCGGAGACGAGGCCGAGGCTCCACCTGCCGAGAAAGAGGGAGAAGACGGAGAGAAAGAAAAAGATGCCGCGGATGAAGCTGCCGCTCCTGCTGACGACGAGAAGCCGTCCACCAGCGAGGAGACTCCGAAGAAGAAGAAGAAGCGCTTCTCCTTCAAAAAGTCCTTCAAGATGAGTGGCTTCTCCTTCAAGAAGAGCAAGAAACAGACAGGAGAGCAAGAGGAACAGAAGAAAGATGGAGAAGAGGAGAAGAAGGCAGAGCCAGAGCAGGAGGAGAAGAAGGCAGAGGGTGAGGAGGAGGTGAAACAGCAGGAGGAGGATGGAGGTGCAGCAGCTGCAGAGGAGGAGACCAAAGCGGAGGAGAAGAAGGAAACGGAGCAGGAGGAGAAGAAGAAGGAAGAAGAGGAGAAGACGGAGGAACCAAAGGCAGAGGAGGAGAAGGCGGAGGAACCAAAGGAAGTAGAAGAGGAGAAAAAGACGACGACGGAGGAGGAAGTGAAGAAAGAGGTGGAAGAGGAACCCGCAGCACCTGTCCAGCAGGAGGCGCCGAGCAAAAACGTGGCAGAGGAAGTGGCTCCGGCTGAACAGGAAACGCCTTCTGCTGAGTCTTCTGCTGCTGGAGCAGAGGAGTAACACACACGTGCGCATACATACACACACACACACACACACACACACACACAGGTCAGTGGGCGGGGCTGAATTGAGTAGTCAGCCATAAACCTCATGTCTGATCAATTTTGCCTAAGCCCCGCCTCTTTCACATACACACCAGCTGAACATATACAAAAACACACACACACACACTTCAGGACACTTCCCTGTTTGTCTTCAATCAGAAACCTCTAAATGTGATCTCATATAAAATGGCCCCTCCCCCTTCTTTAACAGGTGGGCGGGGCTAAACCCAGTTTACACAATGAGGTAACAATCTGCCCTTTTTTTAAACTCAGTATTGATCTCTTTATTTTTTATACAAAAAAAAAAAAAACAGAATCCAGATGAACATCTGGGTGTAGTGGGGTGGGGCAGAAGTGGGCGGGGCCAACACCAGAGACTATGTTGTGTAGTCTTCAGAAAATAAAAGTGACCAATAAACACTAAAGAAAATTTCAAGATGAATTGTTTTGCATCCCAGCTGTTATTTTTTTAGCACAGAGTGGTGTGTGTGTGTGTGTGTGTGTGTGTGTGAGAGAGAGAGAGAGCCAGACGTGGGCAGGAGTTAAAGTGTAATTATGTACAGGAGGGAGGTTCTAACTGTGATTATTGTACAAATGGTGAGGAGTCGAGGTGCACACAGCTCTGAGGCTTTTGTAAAATAAATACAGTTTTAAATTCGTCTTTAAGGGATTAAAAAAAAAAAAAAACCTGACTGAAGCTGTGACTCTTTCTACTGTGGTTTAATCTTTTATCCGAATCGTAGCGTTTCCTCTCTGTCACTGTCTGCTCTTTTCCACTTTGTAAATACTGGAGGAGGTTTTCTTTTGAGATGAAATGTAATTTTGTTTTTGCTTACGATCGTTTCTCCTCGAGGTGTTTCGGGTTTCTGTGAGCACACTAAAGCTAAATAAATGTTGAACTTTCACAGAGTGTCTGTCTCGTATTTTACATGTTTTACACACACACACACACACACACAGAGTCACATGATCTAGTTAATACACACTGTTCCATGCTCACTAGCTAACTTCTGCCTGGATGTGATCACATTTATCATTTAGTCTCCGGTCTCCTGCCGATGGCTCGCTGCCGATTCCATTAATATGGAGATACTAATAGAATCACAATTTTATAAATACCCTGATTAGATATTACATTTTCACCTGATTTTATTATAATATTAAACATTTTCAAAAAGTTTTAATGAGTAATTAAATGTTTCCCGTTCCTTATAACATTAGTTTTCTCACTTAAAATAAACGCGACGTTTAAACACTACAAACTAAGTTCAAAGACAAGAGTTTAACATTTAACTCCAAATGAAATCAAACACAAAGCTACACTGTTACTGAGCCGCGCGCGTCTCTCTCTCATCCACTATCAGTATTCTTTCTAATAATTATTTCTTCATTATAAAGAAATGATGGAAGTCTCAAGTTTTTGCTTGAATACTCCAGTGGACAGACATTAGGTGCGTTCCACTCGGCCTGAAGTGGCCTACAGAGTGCACTACACAGGGTGGGAGTAGAAATGTTCAGTTCACCGGAAAAGCGAATGAAAACATTCCCATAAGTCATTGCGTCTCGCTGGAGCTCGAAGAAGGATTTATATATTTATTATCATTATTACCGAGGACGACATCATATTAAAAGGAAACGACAATTCAAATTTTTATCAGTAAATCCTGAGTGTTATATGGGTTAATAATCTGTACAAATACATACATACATAAATCTCTGTAAATCTTTAATCAATGATTATTATAATTAATCAAGTCATAGACTTTTCAGTAGTATGTTCTATAATGGGTCAGTTTTAGTTTCAATTAATATTCAACGTTTAATGTCCGTAATGTGACATTTCCACAGCAGCAGTGACAGGTGCTTATGTTACCATGGTAACGCACGGAGGAAGTGACGTCAGCGCCGGGTGACTTCGCAGGGTGTTGCGAATGGTGGAGTTTTGCTGAGGAAAGTTCCTCACTGACATTCCGTGTACAGGAAGTAGGGCGCACCCTGTGAATGGAACGCAGACTTGGCATGCGCGTGTGGCCTTGTTAATGACCGGGTAGTCTGGGCTGTGGAGTCAGTGTGGCGTGAATCGTCATTCATAATCAAATTGATTTTTCCCTCATCCATGTGGATGATCCTTACTAAGGGGTGCCTTTACTTTTGCTCAGCTCCAACACGGATAATACGATAAAATGTATACAAATTTTATACCGTTTAAATGACTTAGTTTCTACATTTCACCTACAGCTTGATGCTAATGCTAGCATCTCTCTCTCTCTCACACACACACACAGTGTGCTGGTGTGACCGTTAAACTGTAAGTGGAGAAGGTAGGATCCGGTTTCTCAACTGAAAGGAAAATGCAAATACAGTGTGTGTGTGTGGCCGAGCTAGCAGTGATAACACTGAGTTTTCTCTGAATAGTTCCATTTTATTCTGAGTGAAGCCCAGGGTCACTATGGCAACATGCCAATGCAGTATGGCACCCCATAATAACCCCCTTCCCCCAAAACACACACCGACACATAGAAGGAAAAGTATAAAACAGCTTTATTATCAGAGTTTAAACAAAAGTATGACATCATTGCTCAGTGTTTGTTTCAACATGATATTACGCGCACAATATCGCGCGTGCACACACATTCTACAAACAAAAGAAATAAGAAACATGGAGGGGGACTCGGACATGAACAGCACCCCCTGCTGGACCTGATGGGCATTACTGTTCATAACACAGCTTTTAGTAATAAATAAAACGAGGGTGAGAGAGACAACGTGCCCCCTGCTGGTGGTCTCAGGTACTGCTGGATGGCTCCGTCTTTATGCTGTGAAACACACACATCTTTTCAGTCACTTTGAATTTTTCTATTATGACAAAACCACCACATGGGTGAGGGAAATACTGGCTCGAGTGTGTGTGCATGTGTGTGTGTACCTCTTTGAGTCATGTTTATCCGAGCTGATCTCCTTTGCCTTCTCCTCCTCCTTCACTTCTAAAGGTGCGCGCACACACACACACCACTGATTACAAATAATAATAATAATAATAATAATAATAACTGTAGCGATGAGTGTATTGGGTTTCTCCGTCTGATTGGCTGGTTTTGAATAGGTGACATCATGGCCGTACCTCCTTTTTTGTCCTCCCCCTCCTTCCGGTCATCCTCCCCCCGCGCCCGCTTCACTCCCTTCTTGTGATTGGCCACATTCCTGCGCCCCCCTTCCCCCTCGTCCTCAGAGTCTGAGAACTCCTCATCACACGCGATCCTCTTATCTGATGCTCGGACTGCGGACACACACACACACTCCAATAAACATGTGGTTACAGTTCCATAATGCGCATGCTAGATACGACTGTCCTCTATACATGCGTGTGTGTCCCGTACTGGACATGCGTTTGTCTGGGTCCTCCGTGTCCTCGTCTGCGGTGTCATCTGGGACACTGTCCTCTGGAATAGGCTGCATCTGGACTCCAGGGGCGTGGGGTAACATGCGCAGGTTCTCAAACAGACGCTGTCTACACAGCGCGCACACACACACACACACACACACACACACACACACACACATATAGGTATTATATATATAATACACCCACACAGTAGTCTTAATGTACAGTATGTGTCAGGAGTGTACACGTGCCCTAACTGTACTTTATGTATGAACTCTGTGGTGAAAGGGTGTGGCAGGAAGTCCTTATATGGACATAAAAGACCACATGACCTTTTACACTTAAAGCCTGTGCTGTAACTTCTGACTCTAGGTTAATGCGCGTGAGTGAGGATTAATCTCACACTCTCCTCTGTGTGTGTGTGTGTGTGTGTGTGAGAGAGAGAACGGTTCTCACTTGATTTTGTCCATGTACTCCTGTGTGTTCTGGTTGGTCATGTTAGACGGACTGATGTGGAGCTTAAAGTCTGGACCAAAATACTCAAAGTAATCATTATACGGCAGCTCTGTCGACACACACACACACACCAATTATTATTCAGCATTTAGTATTGTAATACTGCAGAACATACACACACACACACACACGTGCAGTACCATCTGGGATGTCGGTATCCAGGGCGACGGCGGTTTCATAGGTCCAGCAGCGAGCGACGTTGCGGATGGTGTAGCCTCCTCCACCCAGCATGAGCAGGGGCAGATTAAACGACTTCATATACTCCACACACTTAGCATGGCCTGGGGGGGGGGGAGGGGTATGGTCAGACACACGGACACGGACACACACGGACACGGACACACACGGACACGGACACACACGGACACGGACACACACGGACACACACGGACACGGACGGACACAGACACAGACGGACACAGACACAGACGGACACAGACACACACGGACACAGACACACACGGACACAGACACACACGGACACAGACACACACGGACACAGACACACACGGACACAGACACACACGGACACAGACACACACGGACACAGACACACACGGACACAGACACACACGGACACAGACACACACGGACACAGACACACACGGACACAGACACACACGGACACAGACACACAGTGGAGCGAGTGTATTACCGCGGATGGTGAGGTTGAAGCAGCCGAGTCGGTCTCCTGAGAGAGAGTCAGCTCCACACTGCAGCACCACAGCACTGGGCTGGTACACCTCCATCACCTTCGCCATCACCTACACACACACACAACAGAAAACACCACCTTAATCCGTCACCTTACACACTAAACATCCGGTGTGTGCGCGAGTGTGTGTGAGTGTGAGTGTGTGTGTGTGTGTGTATATATACTCACAGGTTTGAAGATCTGTTCGTACGACTCGTCATCTATTCCGTCTCTCAAAGGAAAATTCACTGCGTAGTATTTACCTTTACCTGCACCGATGTCCTAAACACACAGGGCAAATATTACTCAGCATTTATAATTGTAGAACACACACACACACTAAGTAATAGTTATAGCTGTGTTGAACAGGTGGTGTGTGCTCATACATGTGCATCTGTGTGTGTGTGTGTGTGTGTATATATATATACACAGTATACACTATATTGTCAAAAGTATTGGCTCTCCTGCCTTCACATGCATATGAACTTGAGTAGCATTAAATTCTTAATCCATAGTGTTTAATATGATGTTGGCCCCGCCCCCTGTGCAGCTAGAACAGCTTCAGCTCTTGTGTGAAGTCTTTCCACAGGGTTTAGGAGTGTGTTCATGTGAATTTATGACCGTTCTTCCAGAAGCACAACTGTGCGCTCAGACACTGATGTTGGACGAGAAGGCGTGGCTCTCAGTCTCCGCCCCTAATTTATACCAAAGGTGTTGAGGTCAGGACTCTGTGCAGGACAGTCAAGTTCTTCCACACCAACTCCCTCATCCGTGTCTTCATGGACCGTGCTTTGTGCACTGGTGGACAGTCATGTTGGACCAGGAAGGCGTCGTCATTGGACTCCGCCCCTTACTTCCAGTGAAAGGAACTCTTAATGCTACAGCAAACAGTACCAAGACATTTTGGAGAACTTTGTGGGAAAAGTTTGGGGACGGCCCCTTCCTGTTCCAACATTACTGCACTCCAGTGTGTACATGTGTGTGTATATACATGTGTGTGAGTTGTGTGTATATCCTGTGTGTGTACCCGCAGGTCTCCGGTCCCAGGGAAGTACTCCCCGTACTTGTGGAAGGACACGGTCATGACGCGGTCGGTGGTGTAGAACGCCTCCTCCACCCCGTCGCCGTGGTGAATATCGATGTCGATGTACAGCACCCTCTGGTGGTACCTGCAGAGACAAGCGACGTGTGACATCACCACAACAATCACAGAGTTACAACACCAGAGCGTGGCCTGTGTGGGGAAGGGGGCGGGGCTTACTTCAGCAGCTCCAGTATGGCGAGCACGATGTCATTGACGTAGCAGAACCCCGACGCTTCGGACTTCTTGGCGTGGTGCAGCCCTCCGGCCCAGTTCACCGCGATGTCTGTCTGCTGTCGGTTCAGCTTCACCGCTCCGGCTACACACACACACACACACACACACACACACACAGACACACACTCAGAAGCTGTCCTGAGGTGATACAGAGGGTCTGACTGATGACATCACTGACCTGCTGATCCTCCTGTAGAGAGTTGGCAGAACTCAAAGAGTCCATCAAACACCGGGCAGTCCTCCCCCACGTTAACTACACACACACACACACACACCAAGAGACAGATTAGCACACACCACAACAATATACACTACATTGTGTGTGTGTGTGTGTGTGTTATCTCACAGCGCTGCATCTGCTTGCTGAACTCGGACATGTTGTCCGGTCGGATGGAGCGCAGGAACTTGATGTAATCGTCACTGTGGTACTTCGTCATTTCATCAGCCGTCGCTTTGTGAGGCCGCTGTAACACACACACACACACACACACACACACACACAGTGAGCATAAAAGAGCAGGTCTGAGTGTGACTACGTGTGTAAGTCCTGTGTGTGTGTGTGTGTGTGAGTGAGACTGACGTAGATCTCCATCTTGCGGTACAGGCCGTAGTTCAGCAGCAGGTTGTGCGTCATGCGCATGCGGTGAGGCTTCATTGGGTGACCCTGTCCGTAATAATAATTACCAATATCACCTGAAAAAACACCACACACACACACACACACACACACAACACCACACTCATTTACCTCAGTGTAGTCCATACAAGTTACATACAAGAAGATAAACCTTTAATATACTTTTAATACTGCACTTTAAACATTTATACTTTTTATAATTAGTAATAATACTGTTTTCTATTTATTAATCATCTTCATTAATATTAATCAGACTGTGTATTGTACGTCACTGCCTCGGCCATCGCTTCTCCTCAGCTTCACTGCGTTAGCATCCATGCTAACACATTACACTCTGATGAATGAACTCCCTAAACGTTTAAGGTTTTGAACTGTTTAAACCCGCCCTGACATTATTTTAACAATTAATTTAATTCACCCGGATATCATTTCCAAATAATAAGCATTAACAATATTTATTTTCCGTTAACCGATTTGGCTATTTTTTTTATACTTCTACCCGTATTCGACAAAATCCCGGACCTCTGTGTGCCGATTGGTTAACCTGTCCTTCATCCTTGTCTGTTATTGGCTATAGCTCTGATTGGCAGCCCATTCGGCGAATCGCTCGTAATTTGGAACTACACGTCGGAATACGAGTGGAATAAAAAAAAACGCCGCTTTTGTTAGCTGCGCTACGTAATCTAAGCTAGGCTAGGCTAATAAACCAAGCTAATAAGCCAGGATAGTGAGGAAGAAAAGCTTACCGTCATAATAATAGCAAACTTTCTTCTTCGTCGCGCCGTGCAGTGTGAACGCCATGACTTTAACTAACTCTCACACCGAATACACGCAGTACGTGTGTGTGTGTGTGTGTGCTCAGTGTGTGTTGAACTAAAGAAACGGAGAGGGAAAAAAAGATGAAAGGGCGGAGCGAATACAAGTCAAGGAGGCGGGCCAAACGTGCTCCATCACTGACTGCTGATAAAGCTCTCCAGAGCTGTGAAGCTGTGAACCCTGTTCTCCTCAAGGTTCTGTTCAATGTTCTTCTCAGGGTTTTCCCTCAGTGTTCTGTTCAATGTTCTCCTCAGGGTTCTACTCTGTGTTCAGTTCAGTGTTCTGTTCAATGTTCTCCTCAGGGTTCAGTCCAGTGTTCTCCTCAGTGTTCTGTTGAATGTTCTGTTCAGTGTTCTCCTCAGGGTTCTGTTCAATGTTATCCTCAGTGTTATGTTGAAGGTTCTCCTCAGGGCTCTGCTCTGTGTTCAGTTCAGTGTTCTGTTCAATGTTCTCCTCAGGGTTCAGTTCAATGTTCTCTTCAGGGTTCAGTTCAGTGTTCTCCTCAGTGTTCTGTTGAATGTTCTGTTCAATGTTCTCCTCAGGGTTCTGTTCAATGTTCAGTTCAATGTTATCCTCAGTGTTATGTTGAAGGTTCTCCTCAGGGTTCTGCTCTGTGTTCAGTTCAGTGTTCTGTTCATTGTTCTCCTCAGGGTTCAGTTCAGTGTTCTCCTCAGTGTTCTGTTGAATGTTCTGTTCAGTGTTCTCCTCAGG
>CM059204.1:190000-237500 GCA_030347435.1 Clarias fuscus | reverse complement strand
GGCCTCATGAATAGACACAGAGATGAAGGGTGTGGCCACATGGATAGACACAGAGAGATGAAGGGTGTGGCCACATGGATAGACACAGGGAGATGAGGGGTGTGGCCGCATGGATAGACACAGAGAGATGAGGGGTGTGTCTCATGGATAGATACAGAGAGATGAGGGGTGTGGCCACATGGATAGACACAGAGAGATGAGGGGTGTGTCTCATGGATAGATACAGAGTGATGAGGGGTGTGGCCACATGGATAGACACAGAGAGATGAAGGGTGTGGCCACATGGATAGACACAGGGAGATGAGGGGTGTGGCCGCATGGATAGACACAGAGAGATGAGGGGTGTGTCTCATGGATAGATACAGAGAGATGAGGGGTGTGGTCTCATGGATAGACACAGAGAGATGAGGGGTGTGGTCTCATGGATAGACACAGAGAGATGAGGGATGTGTCTCATGGATAGACACAGAGAGATGAGGGGTGTGGCCACATGGATAGACACAGAGAGATGAGGGGTGTGTCTCATGGATAGATACAGAGAGATGAGGGGTGTGGTCTCATGGATAGACACAGAGAGATGAGGGGTGTGTCTCATGGATAGACACAGAGAGATGAGGGGTGTGGCCACATGGATAGACACAGAGAGATGAGGGGTGTGTCTCATGGATAGATACAGAGAGATGAGGGGTGTGGTCTCATGGATAGACACAGAGAGATGAGGGGTGTGGCCACATGGATAGACACAGAGAGAAATGAGGGGTGTGGCCACATGGATAGACACAGAGAGATGAGGGGTGTGGTCTCATGGATAGACACAGAGAGATGAGGGGTGTGGCCACATGGATAGACACAGAGAGATGAGGGGTGTGTCTCATGGATAGATACAGAGAGATGAGGGGTGTGTCTCATGGATAGATACAGAGAGATGAGGGGTGTGGTCTCATGGATAGACACAGAGAGATGAGGGGTGTGTCTCATGGATAGATACAGAGAGATGAGGGGTGTGGCCACATGGATAGACACAGAGAGATGAGGGGTGTGTCTCATGGATAGATACAGAGAGATGAGGGGTGTGGTCTCATGGATAGATACAGAGAGATGAGGGGTGTGGCCACATGGATAGACACAGAGAGAAATGAGGGGTGTGGCCACATGGATAGACACAGAGAGAGGATGGCGATGATGTCATGGTTTTATGGTGGGTGTTAGGATGAAAATGCAGATGATTTGTGAATGACTTCACAAGGTCAGCATAAGCCCCGCCTCCTTTCAGTTAAATTAAACACTACACTGTACAGAGAGGGCACACCACTACACTACATCAGAAGCCTTACCTCATCACCTGCAGCGACACGCCACTCCACTGGGACTAGCCTGTGACCATCCGCATCTCTTACAGAGGGACAATGTGTGTGTGTGTGTGTGTGTGTGTGGGTGAGAGAGAGAGAGAGAGCACACTCCAGTAACTGAGAAGTCACATGACTCACTCTTAACGATCAGGGTTGAGCTTGGGAGTGACTCGTCCCGTGTGTGTTTGTGTGTGTGTGGAACATCACTCAGAGAAAGCCAGACAAAATTTTCCAGCCTTTATTTTAATGACTTGTTAATAATTACAAAATATATGCAAATGCAGAGCACAGAGAGGAATAATTAATTCTGCATGATGAATACTGACATTAATTATCCAGACTATTGGCTCAGGTCTAATTTATTCATCAGGTCCTGTTACATAAACATACAGTACTGAATATTATAATAGAAGGAGACTTGTGATTGCTCCATTAAATAGGAATACTCACATATTTAAGCAGCTCATTAGCATAGTGAGAGAAAGACAGGCAAGAAGGACAATTTTCACAAATAATGAAAACATCTGACATGCGCGCACACACACACACACACACACACACACACACACACACACACACACACACACACAAAGTGATGACAGACAGATGAAGGGTGTGGCCACATGGATAGACACAGAGAGATGAGGGGTGTGGCCACATGGATAGACACAGAGAGATGAAGGGTGTGGCCACATGGATAGACAAAGAGAGATGTGGGCCTTTGGACACTCAAATGGGATAGTGAGTTTTCTTAACTAAAGAAATTTCACTGATTATATTACTAATATGATTAATAATTATACATTGTTTAGCTCCATCCACTCACTCTGATTGGCCCGGGAAGGTTCCCCCTGTGTGATTCTAACGTCAGACGGGTCTCCTTTACCTGCTCATCCAGTGAGCACCAGAACCCTGGTCATGTGCCCTACACTGCTGTCGAGTACTTGGTATATGCGGAGAGGATCGTGAGTAATTTAAATAGGCGGTTCTGATTAAATCAGTAGCGGCCGGCGTCATCGTACGCGCTGATGTCGACGTCGTAAAACTCCTCGAGTTTCCACTGTAGGGTTTCGAAGGTGGGACGGTCAGCGGGCGAGTCGTTCCAGCACTCCATCATGATGTCATAGATGGCCTTTGGACAGTTTGCAGGACATGGCATCCGGTAGTTCAAACGCAGTCTCTGCATCACCTGGGCATTGGTGAGAGCTACCACACACACACACACACACACACACACACACACACACACACACACACACACACACACACACAGAGATAAAGATTGTGTTCTGACTTAACGCGTGTATTTGTTCATGGCCATGTGTGTCTTGTGCACTCACTGGGGTATGGCGTTTGTCCGAATGTCAGGATTTCATAGAGCAGGATTCCGAAGCTCCACACGTCAGATTTAATGGTGAACTTGTTTTCGTGCAAAGCTTCAGGAGCCGTCCACTTCACGGGCAGTTTAGTTCCCTGTCTCACCTCGTACACCCGCTCATCATCATCATCCAACTCATAATCACCCCCACCTTCTGCCTAAAAGAGAGACAGAGAGATAGATAAAGGGACAGAGAGACAGAGAAAGACACTTTACTTTTCTGTCTGGACCTCAGCAGGTCTGTGAGGGTCAAACCGTGCTGATTTGAAAATAGCCCTCCCCGACTTCCACCAACACATTAACTGGCCAAAACGAAAAAAAAAAATGAAACATGAAACCTGGTTATAAGGCAAATGGTCACTACCTCACTTCACATGGACAGTCAGACCATCATTCAGTCCTTTTAATATCAGCATACACCCCAATAAAAAGAAAACCTATTCCCATTTACATTGACTGTGAAGAAATGGCCAGAAGGACCTTGTCTCAACTTCCAGATTGTTTTGTGAGGACTGAGTGGGAAGCTTCAGAGTGGCGCAACAGAAACACATTTTTATGGCGTTAAATTATCAATAATCGCTCGCGTTTAAAGCCTCAGATCTGCCTTTTTCTCTGAACTCTGTAAACGAATTAGTCTCAAATCACACTCAAACCTCAATCAAGCACTAATTAGTTGAAAATCGCGCGGGTTGGAAGCCACATGTGCCCGTGTTAGAAGCTGCAACTTCTCGCAGCTGCTCAACCTGCGTGCTCACTGTTGACTGAAGACTTTGGAGGTGTTAGAGATGGTAAAACATTGCTTTCTTTATAATCCTCCAGATAAACTATTTATAATAGTAACATAGAGGACAGAGTGTCAAACTCTTGTATTTGACGTTTACAATATAACAGTACAAGCTGTAGCTATAAAGGCCCAACAACAGCTCTACTTTCTTAGGATTCTAAGAAAAACCTTCTGCATGAGAAACTGCTAATTTGCTTTTACCCATTACCATGAGGTATTTCCATTCGGTACAGTGGAGACTCAGAGGTGGAGAAGAAAGTCCTTCAGAGGGTGATCAAATCTGTACAGGACATCAATGGCTGTTCCCTGCCCTCCATCTAACTTTGTCTACCACATCTTCCTTCATCACTCCAACCTCCTGCATGTCCTCCCTCACCACATCCATAAACCTCCTCTTGGTCCTTCCTCTTCTCCTCCTGTCTGACAGCTCCATCTCGAACATTCTCCTCCCGATATACCCCTCATCCCTCCTCTGCACATGTCCAAACCATCTTAATCTGGTGTGGTCTAACTTTGTCCGCAAATCGTCCTACCTGCAATGTCCCTCTAACATAGTCATTCCTTATCCTGTCCATTCTTGTCCCTCCCAAAGCAAATCACATTATCTTCATCTCTGCCACCTCCAGCTTTGTTTCCTGTCTTTTGTTAGCGGCAACGTCTCCAAACTGTACAACATTGCCGGTCTCACTACAGCCCTGTCTCACTACCGTCCTGTAAACTTTCCTGTTCATTCTTCCCGATACTTTTCTGTCACAGATCTTTCTTGGCGTGAAGCAATACTCCAGTTACCTCAATTCTCAACCTCTTTCCCATAACTTCATGGTGTGGGTCATCAGCTTTATGCCTCTGTAGTTGCTGCAGCTCTGCACATCTCCCTTGTTCTTAAAAGTTGGCACTAAAACACTTCTTCTCCACTCATCAGGCAGCTTCTCACTTTGTAAGGTCTTGTTAAATAACCTAGCAAGCAACTCCACTGCTATCTCTCCTAAACACTTCCATGCCAGACTGTCATCTAGACCAACTTCCTTTCCACTCTTCATCCTCTTCATAGCTGTCCTCACTTCAACCTTACTAATTCCCTGTTCTACCTGATTCACCATCTCTACCGCCTAATCCAACCTCTTCTCTCTCGCTCTGTTTTTCTTTATTCATCAGCTCCGCAAAATAATCTCTCCACCAAACACTCTCTTCACTTGTCAGTACATTTCCATCTACATCTTTTATCATCCCAGCCTGTAGTACCTCCTTCCCTACTCGGTGTCTTTATCTTCTTCCTTTGATTTTAGCTTCTCATGCAACTCACTATACTCCTGTTCCTTAGCCTTTGCCATTTCCCATTTCACCTTACATTGCATCTCCTTATCCTTGTGTCTACTCTCCTCAACTCTCTTACTATCCCAATTCCTTCTTGCAAGCATCTTTCTCTTGGTGCTTTCCTCTACTTCCTCATTCCACCACCAAGTTTCTTTATCTTTCTTTCTCTGTCCTGATGTCCTACAAAATACCTTGCTAGCTGTCTCCCTAACCACCTCTGCAGTAGCTGACCAGTCGTCTGCCATCTCTTGTAGAATGCCAACATTCTACATTCATTGTTAAAAGTACAGTGGAACCTCGGATTGCGAGTAACACGGTTTGCGAGTGTTCCGCAAAGATTTTTTAAATAAATTTTGACTTGAAAAACGAGCACGGCTTGGATTACGAGTACCAAGTATCATGTATTATGTATGCGCTTCTTTTTTGATGCAGAGCGTCACATGATCATAACTGAGCCAACGGTTTTTCTCTCTCTTGCGCTGCGGAATTGTGGGTAATCGTCTCTCAATGGTATAATCAACATCCATGCATGCATGTACAGTTTATTATAACACTTTGACCATGAGTGTGTGTCAAACATCTTTTATTTTGTGTGTGTGTGTGTGTACAGCGCGCATGTACTGTTTATTATAACACACGTGTGTGAGTGCGTGTAAAGCAAAAGAAAGTCTCATTATAGAGGTTAAAGATCCGTTTTCTCTCTCCCTCTTATGTGTGTGCGCACGCGTAATTTGACACCATGCCCCACACACACTCTCACCTTTACACCCCGCCCCCCTCGGCTTCACACACACATACAGACACACATTCTCTGCTCTACACAGAAACTCTGCTCTGTCGCGATTCTTTTCAAAGGTAAAGTGCTGGTTCATTAGTTTTTTTTTTTACTTTACAGCAGTGATTCCATTAGTATGCACTCATGCGAGTGTCATTAGTGATGTTCATTGCTAATTTTTCCGATAAAACAGTCTTTCCGTTAATGTGTGCGCACACACACACACAGCGCCTGCGCGCATAAACTGAAACAGTTATCTGTGGGGATTTATTTTGACTTTTTTACACACACTCTCTCGCCTTTATTTGTTTCATTTTTATGTTATAGTTCATATATTTTGTGTATATTTATACTATATGTATAGTAAGAGAATATTGATTATATCAGTTGTATTACTTCAAACATGATGGATGGCTATGAAAATTGTAATTTAACTTATAATTTGAGTTGCACTGCATGGATGGCTTTAATTTCTCTTTACTCATATAGTGACAATAAAGAATCATGAATCTTAAATCCACTGCGACCCCCACTCTGCTGCCTCACGTCCCCACTGCCTCACGTCCCCACTGCCTCACGTCCTCACCTCTTCATTGCCTCACGTCCCCACCTCCTCACTGCCTCACGTCCCCACTGCCTCACGTCCCCACTGCCTCACGTCCTCACGTCCCCACTGCCTCACGGCCTCACCTCTTCACGGCCTCACGTCCCCACTGCCTCACGTCCCCACTGCCTTCCTTGTCTGTCCAAACAGCTATGTTACTGACTGTCATCAAATCAAGAAAGATGCTGTTTGTGTGTGAGTGTGTGTGTGTGTGTGTGTGTGTGTGTGTACCTTGAACACTCTGGCCAAGCCGAAGTCTGCCACTTTACAGATGTTATTTTCTCCCACCAGCACGTTTCGGGCAGCGAGGTCTCTGTGGATGTAGTTCTGCAGCTCCAGATACGCCATGCCTGCTGCCACCTGAGCGCCCATCTCCACCTGATCACACATCGCCACAAACTCCCCTTTGTCTTCTAACACACACACACACACACACACACACACACACACACACACACACAGTCACAAACAAGTGAGCTGATTATTTGTCCACGTGCACAAGTGTGTGTAAAAGAGATTCTGTGTGTGTGTGTGTGTGTGTGTGTGTGTATGTGTGTCATACTGTGTAGGTACTCTAACAGGCTGCCATGCGTCATCAGCTCGGTGATGATGTAGATCGGTTCTCCGACAGTACACACAGCGTACAGCTGGATCAGCTTCGGGTGACGCAACTTCTTCATGATCTGAGCTTCTCTGAGGAAATCCTGAGAATCCATGTTGCCTGTGAAAACACACACACACACACACACACACATTTTTTATTAATATGTCCCCACCTCGGCTACTCAGACCACATCTCTGTTATGCTAATTCCAGCATACAGACCACTCGTCAGGCGTTCAAAACCAGTTCTGAAGCAGGTGAAAACCTGGCCAGCAGGAGCCATCTCTGCTCTTCAGGACTGTTTCGAGAACACTGACTGGAACATGTTTAGGGAGGCTGCAACTTACGGTGACTACACCGACTTGGAGGAGTACACGTCATCAGTGACCAGCTACATCAACAAGTGCACCGATGACGTCACTGTCTCATAGAGCATCATCTCTCGACCCAACCAGAAACCTTGGATTACTGCGGAGGTGCGTGCACTTCTGAGAACCAGAGACTCTGCCTTCAAAGCGGGGGACAAGGCGGCCCTAAGAACAGCAAGGGCCAAACTGTCCCGGGCCATCAGAGAGGCGAAGCGCGCACACGCCCAGAGAATCCACAATCACTTCAGAGACAGCGGTGACACACGGCGCATGTGGCAGGTCTTACAAGCGTCACTAACTACAGGACTTCATCACCTGCCTGTGACAGTGACGGCTCCCTTCCGAATGCGCTGAACAGCTTCTACGCTCGGTTCGACATGCAGAACGACGTGACGGCGAGGAAGACCATCCCTCCGCCGAACGACCAGGTGCTGTGTCTCACCACGGCTGATGTGAGGAAAACTCTACACAGAGTCAACCCACGTTAAGCTGCTGGACCAGACAACATCACAGGCAGAGTGCTCAATGTGCAGAACAGCTGGCAGATGTTCTCACATACATCTTCAACATCTCTCTGAGCAGCGCCGTCGTTCCCACATGCCATACCATCGTCCCCGTGCCGAAGAAGTCTTCTGTGTCCTGTCTCAATGACTACCGCCCTGTTGCACTCACACCCATCATCATGAAGTGCTTCGAGTGGCTCGTCATGAGACACATCAAGACTCTGCTGCCCCCCTCACTAGACCCCCTGCAGTTCGCGTATCGTCCAAACCGTTCAACGGACGACGCCATCTCCACCTCACTCCACCTGGCACTGTCACATCTTGACAAGAAAGACACTTACGTCAGAATGCTGTACATAGGCTTCAGTTCAGCATTCAACACAATCATCCCCCAACACCTGATCGGGAAGCTGAGCCTGTTGGGCCTGAACACCTCCCTCTGTAACTGGATCCTGGACTTCCTGACCGAAAGACCTCAAGCAGTGCGGATCGGGAGCTACACCTCCAGCACCACCACACTGAGCACTGGGGCCCTCCAGGGCTGCGTGCTCAGTCCCCTGCTGTTCACACTGCTGACTCATGATTGTGTAGCAACACACAGCTCCAATCATATCATCAAGTTCGCTGATGACACGACCGTGGTGGGTCTCATCAGCAAGAACGACGAGTCGGCGTACAGAGAGGAAGTGCAGAGGCTAATTGACTGGTGTAAAGACAACAACCTGTCTCTGTCGTCGAAAAGACAAAAGAGATGGTTGTTGACTTCAGGAGGACACGGAGCGATCACTCTCCGCTCAGCATCGACGGCTCTTCTGTGGAGATCGTGAAGAGCACAAAATTCCTGGGCGTCCACCTGGAGGAGAACCTCACCTGGTCCCTCAACACCAGCTCTCTGCATAAGAAAGCCCAACAACGTCTTTTCTTCCTGAGAAGGCTGAGAAAGACACAGCTTCCACCACCAATCCTCACCACCTTCTATAGAGGAACTATTGAGAGCATCCTGAGCAGCTGCATCACTGTCTGGTTTGGGAGTTGTGCCATGTCAGACCGCAAGACCCTACAGCGGATAGTGAGGACAGCAGAGAAGATCATCGGGGTCTCTCTCCCCTCTATCGAAGACATTTACACCACACGCTGCATCCGCAAAGCCACCAGCATTGTGGCTGACCGGACACACACACCCCCCTCACACTCACTCTTCACCCTCCTGCCATCTGGAAAAAGGTACCGAAGCATTCGGGCCTCACATCCAGACTGAGAAACAGTTTTTACCCGCAAGCCATCTGTCTCCTCACCACATCTACATCTAGGCATTTGGCAGACGCCCTTATCCAGAGCGACTTACATTTTTTATCTTATTATACATCTGAACAGTTGGGGTTAAGGTCCTTGCTCAAGGGCCCAACAGGGACAGCTTGGTGGAAGTGGGACTTGAACCTGGGACCTTCCGAACCGTAGTCCAATGCCTTAACCACTGAGCTACCCCCGGCCCCACAAAGAGACTGGACTGATAAACACACACACACACACACACACACACACATACACACATACACACATACACACATACACACATACACACACACACACACACACACACACACACACACAAATCACTCAGACGAACTAAATAACATCTGGACTGAACTGATAAACACACATGCACAATCACACTGATATACATCCATCTCAATCTGCTCATACCTACCTACCTGTGCTGCTCTTCGCAATTTTTTGCACAATATTTATTTGACTGCTATTTACACACGATACTCTTTTTTTTTCAAATTTTTTTTTATCATACATGAACATATAAACAACAATGAATTAAATGTATTATTTATAGATCAAAATAAAAAGAAAACTGAAAAACTCCCCACCCACCCCCAACATACACTAAAACCTACACAAACACACACGCACACACAAACACACCCCTGCATCCTTCAGCTCAAACAAATCTGTATGAAATAGATTGGTCATGCATACACTGATGCATGACCCAGTTTGAATAATCATTCAGGCAGTACCTGTAGGTTTGCAAAATAAGCAATAAATGGTTGTCATTTGTGAAAAAAAATATTAGTAGACCCTCTCAGTGTATATTTTATCTTCTCTAGTTTAAGAAAAAATAACAAATCTTTAATCCACTGAGAGATAGAGGGACACTTAACAGACTTCCAATGTAAAAGTATGGAACGTCTAGCCAACAATGATGAGAAGGCGATTACCTCTTTATGTGCGGAACTCAGTGGAACTGAATCATCTGTAATGCCGAATATGGCAGTTAATGGACATGGCTTCAACTTCAAGTATAGTGGACATGAGATTGAAAAATCCTGTCCAAAAGTTGTGCAGGTTTGGGCACAAAAAGAACATATGACTTAGATTGCAGGGAGAGGCGCGGCACCTGTCACATCTATCCTCAACGTCAGGATATATTTCAGCTAGCCTTGATTTAGAATAATGGATTCTGTGCAAGACCTTAAACTGAATAAGACTGAGACGGGCGCAGGAAGAACTGGAGCGTATACTGTCTATGGCTTTCTCCCAAGATTCTTCACTCAACTGCAATCCCAGTTCATTTTCCCAAGCAGACCTGGTTTTAGCAATTTTACAATCACTAAAAGATAAAATAAAATGATATATTCTTGAAATCACACCTCGCTGATACGGATTAAATGTGATCAGACTTTCCCAGGGCCGCTTGGGAGGTATAGAAGGAAAATTGGGAAAACACTTGGATACAAAGTTGCGAACTTGAAGGTAGCGAAAGAAATGAGCAGCAGGCAGCTCATACTCTGAGGACAGACTAGCAAAACTTTGAAATACTCCATCTTCATATAAATTATACAAGTCTGTGATGCCTTTGTCGTGCCATGATAAAAATGCCGAATCTAAAAGTGACGGGGGAAACAAATGATTTTTATGCAATGGACCCATTGCTGACGCAGATCCAAATTTAAAGTGCCGTCTAAACTGATACCAAATCTTCAGTGTATTAAGTACAACTGGGTTATCAGTGTATTGAGCGGGTTTGACTGGAAAGGAAGTGCAAAGTAGAGCTAATACACAGGATGGTTTACAAGACAATAACTCTAATTTGCACCATGGGGATTCAGATGAGTTTATCCAAAAATTTTATTTTTGAATATGTGCAGCCCAGTAGTAAATTTGAAAGTTAGGCAGAGCAAGTCCACCACTAAGTCTACATCTCTGTAGT
Source organism: Clarias fuscus (assembly GCA_030347435.1). Taxonomy (NCBI): domain Eukaryota; kingdom Metazoa; phylum Chordata; class Actinopteri; order Siluriformes; family Clariidae; genus Clarias; species Clarias fuscus. The sequence goes on along the minus strand of CM059204.1, from coordinate 226,599 downwards.
AAGGTCTTACGGATTCTAGGAGGTTTCCCAGCCCAAAGAAAAGAGATTATGATTTTATCCAAGGAATCAAAAAAATACTTAGGAAGAAATAAAGGAACTGATTGAAAAAAGTAGAGAAATTTAGGAAGAATGGTCATTTTAACTGCATTGATTTTTCCGGTTAAAGAAAGAGGCAAATTGCTCTACCTTTGAAAATCAGATTTCACATCGGAAATAAGAGAGGAGAAGTTGGCCTGAGAAAGGTCAGATAGAGGACGAGTCACTGTAATACCAAGATATTTAAAACCTGAACAATTGAGTTTAAAGGGCAGGTTTAGATGCTGAAGTTGTAAAGCACTACTATTGACCGGGTAGTATTCACTCTTGTGCAAATTTAGTTTATACCCCGAGAAAGAACCGAAATTATGCAAAATAGTTAAGATAACAGGAATAGAGGTTGCAGGATCAGTCACGTATAACAACAAGTCATCGGCATATAAGGATAATTTTAGCTCCAACCCATTACGAATAATACCTTTAAAAGCAAGAGAAGATCTAAGCTTAATAGACAATGGTTCAATAGCAAGGGCAAAAAGCAATGGGGACAGGGGACACCCCTGCTGGGTACCACGTCCAAGAGTAAAACACAAACACTAGCTTGCGGGGATTTGTAAAGGAGGCGAATCCAGGAAATAAATTTATCACCAAACCCAAATTTCTTTAATACTGCAAACAAGTATTGCCACTCAACCCTATCAAAAGCTTTCTCAGCATCCAGAGAGATTACAACCTCAGGAGATACAGATGTTTGTTTGGAGTAAATTATATTAAAGAGTGTACGAGTATTAAAAAACAAATGCCGTCCTTTTATGAAACCGGTCTGCTCCTCAGATATAACATGTGGTAATACATCCTCTAAACGGGATGCAATTAATTTAGCCAGCATTTTCACATCAGCATTTAGCAATGATAATGGCCTATATGATCCACACTGAAGGGGATCCTTTCCCTTCTTAAGAAGAAGAGCAATTGAGGCTTGGTTTAAAGGAGATGGTAATGAGCCCTGGTCTAATGATTCATTGAACACGCCAAGAAGCAATGGTGCCAATTTATCTATAAACTTTTATAAAACTCAATTGGAAAACCATCTGGGCCTGGAGCTTTATTGGACTGCATTGCCTTAATTGAAACTATGACTTCTTCAAGAGATAATGGAGAGTCCAAGTCCCTTACATATATTGTATCAATAACAGGAATATCAATACTTCGAAGGAAATTATTCAATTTTAGATCTTCTTTAAGACATTCAGATTTATAAAGGGAGGAGTAATATGATTTAAAAACTGCATTGATCTCTGTGGGATCAGTAGTGATAATATTTAAGTCATTTTTAATTTGTGGTATTAGTAGGCGTGAGGCAGTTTGTCGTTTTAGCTGATGTGCTAACAATCTACTTGATTTATCACCATATTCATAATACGTTCCCCGAGTCTGTAACAACATACGTTCTGTTTCTTTTGTTGAAAGAAGATCAAATTCTGTTTGTAAATCAATGCGTTGCTTGTACAACTCCGGAGAAGGATTAGATGCATAAATATGGTCGAGTTTGCTAATTGCAGATGTGAGTTCGCTGAGCCTAGTCTTGCGACTTCGATTTAGAAAAGCAGAGTATGAGATGATTTGCCCTCTAAGATAAGCCTTGAGAGTTTCCCATAATAATGAATAAGAAGTGGACTCAAGATGGTTAAACAATAAAAAATCATCAATAGTGTTAGAAATGAATGTACAAAACTCTTTGTCCGCTAAAAGAAGCGAGTTAAACCGCCAAGACGATGGGATCTGTTTATGCGTTGATAATTGCATATCCAGTGATAAGGGAGCATGGTCAGAAATTACAATACTTAAATAATCTGAAGAAACGACAGAAGAATTAAGATGACTGTCAATGAAAAAATAATCAATTCTAGAATATGAATGATGCACCTGAGAAAAAAATGAGAATTTTTTATCTACAGGATTACGGAATCTCCATGGGTCTACAAGGCCATTCTGTGACATGAAATCAAAAAATATTTTAGACATGGCAGACTGGGACATAACGCGAGAACTAGAGCGGTCCAAAACTGGATCAGAAACACAATTTAAATCTCCACCAAAAATGATCAGGTGAGTGTTTAAGCAGGGAAGGCTACTAAGTAAATTATTCGCAAAATCTGGATCATCGAAGTTTGGAGCATAGACATTTACCAACAAGACCTTGGTGTGAATTAGTGTGCCTGCAACAATAAGATACCTGCCATTTCTGTCAGCAATTATATGGTTAGGTGAAAACTGTATCTTTTTGTTTACTAATATATGGCCACACCCCGTGACTTAGAATTAAAATTAGAATGAAAACTCTGACCTATCCAGGGACGGAGAAGCCTATGATGATCCTTAACTTGAAGTTGTGTTTCTTGTAAAAACACTATATCAGCATGTAAACGTTTCAGGTGATTAAATACTCTGGATCTTTTAATTGGGTTACCCATACCTCTGATGTTCCAGCTGAGAAAACGGATAGGCGTACCATTCCGAGCTAAACTTGGGCCTACAGAGGAACTAGCCATTTATCAATAAAAAAATTAATTTAAAAAATGTGAAAAATTATAAAGATTCGCGAAGAGCCAGAAGGATGACACCCCCCTCCCCCCACATGCACGCGCACACACACAAGCACACATAAAACACAAACCTAGAGTCTCCATCCTAACAAACACTAGGAGACAGCAAATTAAACTAACTAAAACAAAAGTCGCTCTCACAGTAACTGTGGCCACGACTCGGAGAGTGAGCCCAATGAAGAAGGAAAAAGAAACAAACAAACAAAAAGGCTCCCACAGATTAAATGGATCAAAAATGATGCGCAGGTGGAAGTAACTTAATTCTCATCCCCAGCTTACAAGAAAGTATAGATAAATTATTACCATCTTGAAAGAAGAACAAGAAAAAAAAAGAGAAGAGGGAAAAACAACAGCAACAAACAAACAAAAACCCTAGAGGTGAATACACCTAGGATCATCCCTCATACATGGACCAAATATGCACAATGAAACATCCTTGGCATACGTTAAATATTTGGTTCTCAAGACGACCCAAGGGCTGGAGTGCAATACATCCAGACAAAACACTAACTTTGCTAAATTAGAAGCTTGCATAGACAGAGGTAGCATCAGAACTTGTAAACCGATTACACATTTCGCTTAAAAAAAGGGTGAAAGAAAAGAAAACCCCTATTCAACAATAAAAACTGAATTTAAATTAAATATATGAACAACTATTTAAATCACTACGAGTGCAGTTCACGCCGTTTGCATAGTTTTAATGTAGTCTTTTGCTTCATCAGCCGAAAGAAAATCTTTTCCTACACCATTGTAGGTGATCCGCAGCCGCGCTGGATAAAACAGGCCGTAGCGCGCGCCCTCAATGCCACGGAGTCGTCGCCCAACCTCATTAAAAGAAGCACGAGCTTTTGCAATTTTTGCTGTGTGGTCGGGGAAAACAGAAATACTCAATTCCTTGAATTTAATCTGCTTTAACTCTCTGGCCCGACGTAAAACATCAAGGCATTCACCGCGGTAGTGAAATCTGGCCACGACGGCTCGAGGTCGTTCACCAGGCTTTGGTACAGGCTGGAGAGTGCGGTGAGATCTGTCCAAAGTCGGCTCCTTCTCCAGGCTGAGCGCCTCTTTAAGCAACGCAGCGATGCTAGAAGTAGTGCAGCTGTTAGGACCCTCAGGAACACCGATTATGCGAACATTATTACGCCGTGATCTGGCGTCTAAATCTTCGCATTTATTATCCAGTTTAAGTAGGTCTGCAGTAAGACGTTGTATCTTACTTTACATTGCAGTGATGTCATCGGTACAATCAGAGAGCGAGCGCTCCATCTCACCTACAGTACCCTTTAGCACAGACAGTCCGGCATCAATGGCGGCCTTATCATTAGCCAGTTGTGTTTTTACAGCCTGTAACTCCGATTTGATTGTGGACAAGTCGTCCCCCAATGCAGCACGCAGTTCCGCCTTAAAAATATCCGCGATTTCGTTCCTCAAAGATGACAATATATCGAGCTTCAGCGCACCAGTGTCAATCACAGAAACTGCCTGGTGAACGGTGGGGTCAGCGCGCGGCGGCGACTCACGCGAAGGTGAGGCCGTGACCTGTGGATTAGGCCTCAGTTGTGACTGCGTTGTGCTACGGGTTTTAGTATTTTTACCGGACATTGTAACCACCTCTAAAGATGAATATACAAATAAAACTGGTAACGGGGAAGAATAACAGTGAAATTAAAACTAGAAAGCGCAATTTAATAACAATTTTAACAATAATCCTCAGGAGCCTCCAAAAACACGTCTACTCCATTACCAGCTCAACAGCGCCCCCACACACGATACTCTTGTCAAAATGTAAACTGTTTACTGCTGCTCTTCCCACTACCTCAACTCATACTTCATCAATAAAGGACTGTTATGTGTTACATCGTCGTGTCTGTCATGTACCTCTTTGTTTGCACATTTGCACGTGCACTTTGTCTATTGTGTATTTTTGTATAGATATTTGATAGTTCTTCTTTTAGATTAACTTAAAAATGTAAAAATGTATGTTGTAAATTTATGTTGTTTCCTGTGTGTAGCACCCTGGTCCTGGAGGAACGTTGTTTCGTTTCACTGTGTAACTAACTGTATATGGTTGGAATGACAATAAAAAACCTACTTGACTTGACTTGACTTGACTAATATACATTAAAAGATTTTATAAGGAAAATAACCAGCACTATAACTAAAGGCCAGGAGAATGACTATCTTTAATTTAATTTAGTGTGTGTGTGTGTGTGTGTGTGTGTGTGTGTACCTGGCCGGAGTGTTTTCACAGCGACACCAGTCGTGCCGTTCCATAATCCTTCGTAAACTTCTCCAAACTGTCCGGCTCCGAGTTTCTGCAGCAGGCGGATGGAGCTGCGTGGAATTTCCCACTGATCTGCCGTGTTATAGGAGAGACCATGGGTCTGTGGAGCTATAGCCTAACACACACACACACACACACACACACACACACACACACACACACACACACACAGTTAATAAAAACATCGGCCAATGATTTCAGAGTTCATGTTGGTCTGCTAACAGTGTGGCAGAAAACAGAGAAACAAAATGTTGAAAGGAAATAAACAAGGAAGTCAATGCACACAGGAAGTGGAAATAAACAGGAAGTGGAAATAAACAGGAAGTGAACAGTGGTGTGTACCTTCCTGCAGGGTTGTGTGAGTCGGACACACAGGCCGTCCTCTGTAGTGCCGTAGAAATTCACCAGATCCTGGAGTGTGATGAAGCTCCGCCTCCTCGAGACAAAGTAATGCCCATTGTCCAATCGCTTTATCTTATAGTGCTTCACCACCCCGAGATCTAGCACTGCGCACACACACGCACACACACACACACAGGACGTCTGGATTTGTGATATTCTTACACACATTGAGCAGCACCTGTCTGATCATTAACATCCGTGCTATGATACACACCACATGGCCACTTTGTTAGGAACACCTGCGCATTCATCTGGCAGCTGCACAATGCATAAGAGTGACACTCTGTGTGTGTGTGTGTGTGTAGAGTATGTATGTAAGATAAGTCGAGATAAGATCATTTTTATGTTATAGCAGCAAAGAAAAATGTGCACATATAAAGAACAGTGTATAAAAATAAGAGAAAGAGAGAAACAATAGAATAGTTACACTTGAGTGAGTGAATTGCACTGAGTGATATTGTACAGTTTAAAATGGTCTTATTGTACACTTGCTATTACACAAAGAAATTAAGATATTGTAACTACTTTGTAAGATATTGTAAGTATATTTCAGATACAGATCTCGCCATTAAGATCGCACGTTTCTTGAAAAGGTATCTCGCGCGCTTCCGCGGCAGCTCGCGGGAAGCTGTGAAAATGCTGTTCATTACCTGTAGGGGGTCGTGTTTCAATCTGAAGTATTGTGTGTCTACTGAAGCCAAACATGCGTTCTCTCTCTAACCCTAACCTAAGCGCCCATTGACAGGAAGCGACAGAGCTCATAAACGTGTCGAGCTCAAACTTTAAATACTGATATGTATTTATTCTTCACTTTCTTCTCAATGATGATACTTCTTTGACTGCGCTTTCTCCATTCAGTATTATTATCATTAGTAGTAGTAGTGAAAACTACCGCTGATTAACTGTCTCTCTGCAGTGGTTAAAACAGCGGATTCATTTCATTTGGGGTATTTCTAACAGGCAATCTACTAAATAATAATAAATAGATAAAATTACCCAGCACTTTAACATTTAACCCAGCAGTTTGAGAGTGTAACATAAAAATATTCCATTTGTAAAATAGCATAGGTGAAATCATAGGTTGTGTATAGAGTGATTAAAAACAATACAACAAAGCTTAAGGTAAATAAGTTCTCAGACTCTTCCACTGCAGGTATTAAACAGTAACAATGTCAATTTTAGAATCTGTAGAAGCTCAGTGGTCCGGACAAAACCTCTCGCGGAGGAGCCTTTCCCTGAATTCGCCATTTTCACGGGGGTGGGCATCTCGGTTAATTCATACAGATGGACAGTACTGTACCTATTTACAGTACATGGAATTTTACGGGGTTGTCACTGACGATTTACCCTGACAAAGAGCAATATAAGAAAATAGAAAATAATTCGGCATCTATTTAGAGTCTAAATATTTTTTTAAAACTTGTGCTACTGTTGTTTACTTACAATATTTGTTAATTTTTTTTTTCTTTAAATGAGGCTTGGGCTCCGGGATGTTGAGCCTATTTACTAGTATACGTAGACTAATCAGAGCTCTATCGCCCGTTCCAGTGTAATTCATAAATTATGTTTATAATAATGAAATGAGATCGTGCTTTAAAATTAATCTACAATTCATTTCAAACCCGCGGCTCGCACTTTCACTTTACAAAAGGCAGCGTTTTGATCAAAAGGTGATAAACGCATGCGCTTTATGGATAACAATACTGCATTGATGGATGGATGTTGTTGATAAATATTTAAAATGATAAATAAATAAATAGCTGTCCATGTTTTTTGTGTTTATCTTTTCGGTTTATTATACACCTCTGCACCACTTCATATAATAAATAGTTTTAAATGTTAGTAAAGGTACCATACAGTAGCAGGGGGGGGGGGGGTATATATATATATACTGTATGCTGTAATTTGGTCATGTTCACCCATGGGTTAAACATATACGGCATTTAATAGCGTTCGCTAGTTATCAAGTTGATATACAGGTCAATCTGCATCAAATAGAATCTCTCCGAATACGTAAAGTGAAAGTTTACGGACAAATCGGGGTTCACGCACGCCGATGAACAGCTTTATTTCAGTCATAAATCCACAATCACATTCCAGCTATTATTTCCAGCCGTGGTCAATGGGTGAAATAATTATTCAATGCTGGACACAAACAGCAAAAAAGCCAGATGATTATTTTTATAAAAAGCCCGAAGCATTTCATGTTTATATTTGTTCATTCATGTCTTCTGATGGTGCGCGACACATTTTTATGTTTTAACGAAGACATGTTGACATATTCACCAATCAGGACATTCGCATAATTACTGTATATGTGCGCGCGTCTCATAGGTGTGTGTGCGCGGAGAGTTTGTGTATATGTGCGCGTGTCTCATAGGTGTGTGTGTGCGCATTTCATATGTAGTTGTGTGAGCAGTTAGTAGTATATATAGATGTGTGACTGTTTCATATATGTGTATGTAAGTGTTTCACGTGTGTGTGCATGACTGAAGTCTGATTTAAGCCCTATACGGCGCCTCACAGTTTAGGGCATCTCTTTTCATCATTATGAACATAATATGAAGCAGATATACGGACATTCATCATAAAATATTATTATTGTAAAACAAAATAAAATTCATGTTTGCTTCAGCATTGGACACAATATTGTTTTAGGATAACTAATTATACACAATTCTTCGTTGTACTTGGTCTGGCTTTTAGATAAAGTCCTTCCATGCGCCATCTGGCGGATATTCAGTGAAGCACAACACATTTATTTAAATTCCCGAATGTTGCTTGATGGATTTCGCGGCATGTCGTGAGCCAAATTGCGGGATCTCGCGGGAAAAAGTGCGCATTCTTAATGGCCAGATCTGTATTGTAAGCTTATATAACAGTATATAACAGTGTGTGTTACGGTTACAGTGGTGAAGGAAAAGAGACCTTCAATATCACTCCTTCAGACAGTCTGTCACTGAAGGAGCTGCTCAGAGATAAACCTGTTTCATACAGGGGGTGAGTCTCGTTCTCCAGCTTAGCTACCCTCCTCCTTTCTCACACATCCCGTACAGTGTCCAGGGGAATCCCCAGAACTGAGCCCGTCTTCATTATCAGCTTGTCCAGTCTCTTCCTGTCTGCAGTAGAGATGCTGCGCCAACAGACCACTCCATAGAAGATGGCTGAGGCCACCACAGAGTCAAAGAAGGTCTTCAGTAGTGCTCCCTGCACTCCAGAAGACCTCAGTCTCCTCAGCAGATCAAGTCTGCTCTGTCCTGTTTTATAGATTGCATCTAGGTTGTCTGTCCATCTGTTTATTGTTCAGATGAACATTATGTCCGCTCTCTCAATGGCCTGTGCCTGAATGTTTACCGGTGATAGTTAAGTGTGTTTGTGCTGGTGGAAGTCCACCACCAGTTCTTTGCTCTTCCCCGCATTTATCTGGAGGCAGTTCCAGTTTTGTGAGGTAATCTAGTATCCATGTAGATAGATGATGGTCCACTCCCATGGACTCCAGCAATTCCTTCAGAAGTGCAGGTTGAATGGTGTTAAAAGCACTGGAGAAGTCAAAAACCATGACTCTCACTGTGCTCCCAGACACCAAGGGCAGAGGTGTCCTTGGTGTCTGGGAGGAAGGACAAATAAGTAATCGAAATCTCCCTCTAAAGTTTGGGCTTCTCAACATCAGATCCCTTGCGCCTAAAGCACTGATTGTTAATGAAATTATCTCAGATTGCTGTCTTGACGCACTCTGCCTTACTGAAACCTGGCTCAGACCAAATTAATATATTGGTTTAAATGAGTCTACTTCGTCAGGATATTTCTATAAGCACGAACCCCGTCAAACTGGTCGTGGTGGTGGTGTCGCAACTATCTACAGTGATGTTCTCACTGTTACTCAGAAAACAAGGCCCAGGTTTAACTCGTTTGAAGTGCTTATCATTAATGTTGCACTCAGCGAAATACATAATAAACCCTTGCTTCATTTTGTTCTGGCCACCGTGTACAGACCCCCAGGGCCATATGTCGATTTTCTTAAAGAGTTTGTACATCTGCTATCAGACCTATTGGTTAACTCTGACAAAGTGCTGATAGTAGGAGACTTTAACATTCATGTAGACGATGCTAACAACGCTTCAGCACTCGCATTTATAGATTTGCTAAATTCCTTTGGGGTTAAACAAAATATAAATAGACCAACTCACCGCTTTAATCATACGCTAGATTTAATTATATCCCATGGTATAGATGTCTCTAATATAGACATTCTACCTCAAAGTGATGATATCACAGATCATCATCTCTTAGTATATACTCTACGTGTAGAACAGCATGGCTGTGCCTCCCCACGTTATCAATTCAGTAGAAATATTAATCCGACTACTAAAGACAAATTCACAAGTAATCTGCCGGATCTGTCCGAATTTCTTATCAGACCCCTAAGTGCAGACGATCTAGATGAAGTGACTAGCAGCATGGGCACTATTTCTACCAGTACATTAGACACTGTTGCTGCCATCAGATTAAAAAAAGTCAGAGATAAAACACTTGCACCGTGGTACAACAGTCATACTCGCGCTCTAAAGAGAGCAACCCGTAACCTCGAACGAAAATGGAGAAAAACTAAATTAGAAGTTTTTAGAATCGCGTATAAAGGTAGTATGTGCAGCTATAGACGGGGTCTAAAAGCGGCTCGGGCCGAGCATCTGAGCCAACTGATAGCAAGAAACCAAAACAATCCCAGGTTCCTATTTAGTACAGTGGCTAGACTAACAAACCCTACGATGCCTGCAGGGAGTATCCCATCACAGCTTAGAAGTGAAGACTTCATGAACTTCTTCAATGAAAAAATGTATAGTATCAGGAAGAACATAATGGAAATTCAACCTCTAACAACATCTCATGATCCAGTCCAGTCTAAAGCTTCACTAATAGATTTTCAATGCTTTACAGGTGTAGGACAGGAAGAGCTGTATAAACTTATCACCTCGGCTAAATCAACAACATGCTTGCTGGATCCAATCCCAACTAGACTTTTAAAAGAAGTGATAAATATAACTGGAGCGCCCCTTCTAAACATTATCAACTCTTCATTATATCTAGGTCATGTCCCTAAACCTGTCAAGTTGGCAGTTATTAAGCCTCTTCTTAAAAAATCTAATTTAGACCCAAATGATATAACAAATTACAGACCAATTTCAAACCTTCCGTTTATATCAAAGATATTAGAAAAGATAGTATCAGCCCAAATATGCACATTCTTGCAGGAAAACGATATCCTCAAAGAATTTCAGTCAGGTTTCGGGCCCCATCATAGTACAGAAACTGCACTAGTTAAAATTGCAAATGACTTGTTTTTAGCTTCGGACCAAGGCTGCATCTCAATTCTTGTCTTACTTGATCTTAGTGCTGCATTCGACACTATAGATCATGATATTCACATAGATCGCTTACAATATCACACTGGTATTCAGGGACAGGCTTAAAAATGGTTTAGATCCTACCTGTCTGATCGATTCCATTTTGTAGATCTGAATGGAGAACAGTCTGGTGTAATGCCAGTGAAATATGGGGTGCCACAAGGGTCAGTTTTAGGACCTCTGCTGTTCTCAATATACATGCTTCCCTTGGGTAACATCATTAGAAGACATGGGATTAGTTTCCATTGTTATGCTGATGATACTCAGTTATATATCTCAACTAAACCAGACAAAATACCCAAATTGTCTAGACTAACTGGGTGTATTCAAGATATAAAAGATTGGATGACCGATAATTTTCTTTTACTAAATTCAGATAAGACAGAGATATTACTTATTGGCCCAAAAACCAGTTCATACCAGCTCTCACAATTCAGCCTACGTTTAGAAGGATGTACTGTTACCACCAGCTCGACAGTGAAAGACCTGGGTGTAATATTAGACAGTAACTTATCCTTTGAAAATCATATCTCCAACATCACAAAAACAGCCTTTTTCCACCTTAGAAATATTGCCAAGCTTAGGAACATTTTATCTGTATCTGATGCAGAAAAGCTGGTTCATGCATTCATGACCTCCAGACTGGACTACTGTAATGCATTACTGGGAGGCTGTCCTGCATCCTCAATTAACAAGCTACAGTTAGTCCAAAATGCAGCCGCCAGGGTTCTCACTAGATCCAGAAAATATGATCATATAAATATTCAGTTTTATTATTTACAAACTAGCATTACTTACGTACAAGGCTCTAAACGGTCTAGCTCCCACATACCTAACCAGTCTTCTGATACACTACAATCCACCACGCTCCTTAAGATCACAAAACTCCAGACTTCCCAGAATATCAAAATATACAAAAGGGTCTAGAGCGTTTTCATATTTAGCTCCTAAGCTTTGGAATAGTCTTCCTGACAGTGTTCGGGGCTCAGACACAGTTTCACAGTTTAAAAGTAGACTTAAGACACATCTCTTTAATCTGGCTTACACGTAACTCATCCCATAACCTCATACTCCAGTACATCCATCCTGAATGGCACCTACACTAATTCTCTCCATCTGCTCTTTATTTTTCCACCCATCCCGAGGCATCTGGAGATTGTGCCAGCTTCAGTAGACAGAGGCCAACCCTGCGAGGTTCCTGAGGCATCCAGAGAAGGACCTGCTCCAGCTGGATTCTGCTTCATGTTGGTTTGGATCTACACATGCTGCTCCTGAGCTCCCAGTGATCCAGACCCCCATCTGCCCTCTGTACCTGCTGACTCATCCCTGAGCTGAACTGGACTCCATGTTAATTTAAATAACTTCTGTTATATCGAACTTTCATCTGCATAACACACTTGATGTTCTACAATTTCTGCTCTCCGTCATCACCCAGATGAGGATGGGTTCCCTGTTGAGTCTGGTTCCTCTCAAGGTTTCTTCCTATTGCCATCTCAGGGAGTTTTTCCTTGCCACTGTCGCCGTCACCCTTGGCTTGCTCACCAGGGACAATCTCATTATCTAGACACATTTTTCTCACACATACACACTTAATAAAGTCAAAATACATAAACATAAATTTTCTTTTCATTTTTGTGAAGCTGCTTTGAGACAATGACCATTGTTAAAAGTGCTATAGGAATAAAATTGAATTGAATTGAAGATTAGCGGTTCGATTCCCAGCTCCATCAGGTTGCCACTGTTGAGGCCCTTAACCCCATCTGCTCCAGGGCGCTGTATCCTGCGCTCTGACCCCAGTTACACTGGGATATGCGAAGAAGGAATTTCACTGTGCTGTAATGTACACAAATAAAGGCTTAACTCCCAGCCTTTTGGTGTGAAAAAACCCTATTTAGAAGGAAGATTTTGTACCCTGGAGGTTGTCTACTTTTACTCACATACAGGATGTGTATATTTTCCCACCAGTCAAAAGTTTGGACACACCTTCAAAATCAATATTTTTTTTCTGTAAAATTATGAAATAAAACATATATGTAGTTAAGTAACAACAACAGCAGTAACAGTCAGTTGTTATTATAAGACATGAAGGTCGGATGTTCTGGATCAGTTCCTACATGAACAGTATTGTGTCGAGTGTGTTTGTAAACCCCATCAAGCTCCATGATGAAACTGTCTCTCATGAAGACCTTCCCAGGAAAGCGAGACCAAAACTTACTGCTGCAGAGGAGAAGTTCATTTAGAGTCACCAGCCTCAGAAATCACCAATTAACAACCAACCAGCACCTCAGATTAGAACCGTTATGAAGCTTTACAGAGCAGAAGTAGCAGATATACATCTCAATGTCAACTGTTCAGGGGAGATTATTGTGTGTTTTATATAAACGCTCCGGATAATTCGTTCCGGAAGTGGGCTCGTGTTCCAAAACACTCGTAAACCAAATCATCATTTCCCATAAGAAATAATGAAAACTCAAATTATTCGTTCCACAGCCCCCAAAAATAAATACATAAAAAAAATGAATACAATCTAGAAAAAAACAAAACAAAACAAATTAATCTGCACTTTACCTTTAAAAAAAGTACAAATAAATCCTGACAGATAAGTGTTTCCGTTGGTGAGCGCAGGCGCCGTGTGTGTGTGTGTGTGTGCCCCTTCCCTCGCCTTGTTTTACACAGTAACACTCCTCCTCCCTCTCCCCACCTCGCTTTTTAAGATTCACAACACACACACACACACACACACACACACACACACACACACACACACACCGGAAACAAAAAGAAATCTCTCTGAGACTGGCATTAGCGCATATTAACGGACTCACTTTTTAAGTTTCACAACAAACGCATAAACACAGCGGAAACACTGTTTTAAAGGAAAAAAGCGAGACTGGCACGAGCGCATACTAACGGAATCACTGCTGTAAAGTAAGAAAAAACAAAGAAATGAACCAGCACCTTACCTTTGAAAAGAATCGCGACAGAGCAGAGTTTCTGTGTGTTTGTGAAGCCGGGGAGGGGGGGGGGGGAAGGGGGGGGGTGAGAGAGTGACGCTCGGATGTCAAAATTAGAGTCGCATGCGTGATACATGATACTCGATGCTCGTAAACTAATACTTGCTCGGTTTCGGATTAAAAATTTATTAAAAATCTTTGCTCGGTTTGCGGAACACTTGCAAACCACGTTACTCGCAATCCGAGGTTCCACTGTACTATGTAACCAGAAGAACTAAGAAAGCATTAGACAGAAAGCCATAGGAAGGTCGGTAGGCTTTTATAGCGGTCCGTCCTGGTGGTGTATCTACATACTTCCTGCTTTAGCTCTGAAATCCTCCCCATGTTTACGTTCCTCAGATCAGTGGAACACACTGGAACAGCAACTCGGCCTGCAGGCTTCTCTCAGTATTGTTCCTTTATTTATAGATTATTGATATGAGTCATATATATCCAGACAATAGATATTTTCCTTCCGTGTGAGTTCTCTGAAGTGTTTCCTCGTTCCTTGAAGAGAAAGTTGAATTATTTGATCGCCTGCAGATTTTGTAAGTTTGTCCACATACAAAGAAATGAAGGGACTATAATTTTTATCATTGGTTTATGTTAAAGGCTAGAGACAAAATATCAATCAAAATGCAGGAAAAGCACATTATGTAAATGTTATAGATTGAGTTGCATTTCAGTGAAATAAGTATTTGCCCCCCTACAAACAAACAATAATTCTGGCTCCCACGCGCTGGTCATGTGCTCATGTGGTACACTGATTCATTTAAGAAGCTGCTCCTAACATCAACGTGTATAAAAGCCACCTGTTCTCTAAGGACGTCAAGGACGAGACTGCGGACATGCAGAAGGCTGGACTGGGCTACATCGGCAAGAAGCTTGGTGAGAAGGAGACAGCTGTGGGAGTGATAATTCACAACTAGAAGAAACATACTATCAACAGTGGCGGCCTGTGGGGTCGTGTGGCCCGAGGCGAGATCATGGAAACTGGGCCCACAGGTGTAATAGTGAGCGTCACTCAGCGTCTGCAATTAACAATGTGTAGAACCTGTACAAACAGTTGTTTTTTTGCTTGAATTAAATGCTAAAAGAATCTCAGACATAAACACATTTGTTTCTCAACCTATTTCTGTGTCATATTTATTTTGAAAAAGAATTGTCATGTTAAAAAGTATCTGTATGAGCGAGCAGTGATGAGAAACAGATTCTGCTCTGTTAAGCCATGGGCTCTCCGTCTCCGAATCTGATTTATATTTCTGTAGATGTCGTGTTTCTCGTTCACATGGTGGACTAGTTGCCCTCTTGAGCTGCTCGCTGTACAGTTAAATCTCCCGCCACTGTCAGTTCACATTCAGTTAACGTAGCAACACCCAATGACAGAGAGCACTCACTCTCACTCTCACGCGCACAACAACAAGATGGCGCGGGTGAGGTCGGCTGCCGTCACGACTGCTCCGACCTGTTTTACTCCTTTTCTGTCTTTTAAGTTAATTTCCAATAACTTTAAACCCTAACCCTAACCGGGGGAAACGAGTCGCCGTCAGGAACAGGCTGAGAGCTCGTGCACACCGCACACCTCTGCCTAGCATCCTGCTCGCCAATGTCCAGTCCCTGGAGAACAAGCTGGATGACCTCAGGGCCAGGATAAAGTTCCAGAGAGACTTTTGGGACTGCAATCTCCTCTGCTTCACCGAGACATGGCTGAACCCAGCGGTGCCGGACCACGCCCTCCAGCCGGCCCCTGACGTAAGGCAGGACCCTTGTCGTAAGGCGGGCCCCTGTTGTAAGGCAGGACCCTTGTCGTAAGGCGGGCCCCTGTTGTAAGGCGAGGCCCTTGTCGTAAGGCGGGCCCCTGTTGTAAGGCGAGGCCCTTGTCGTAAGGCGGGCCCCTGTTGTAAGGCGAGGCCCTTGTCGTAAGGCGGGCCCCTGTTGTAAGGCGAGGCCCTTGTTGTAAGGCGGGACCCCTGTCGTAAGTCGGGGCCCTAGGCGACCAGCTGTGTCGCCTGTTGGACGAGCCGGCACTGACCATCAATCACTCTTGGTCTGGAGCTCCATGCAAGATTTCACCTCATGGGGTTAGAATGATTATGAGAAAAGTGAGGGATCAACCGAGAACTACAGGAGGAGCTTGTGAATGATCTCAGGGACCACAGTCAGCGCAGCAAGTTCCTCCTTCTCAAGAAGGCACATAACTAACTACAAAATTTATCAAATAAATAACAATTTGTTACTTAGACCTCAGAGCACTATGAAATGATTTTCTCACATATTCCAGTCATGAAGCTGGAGTAGAGCCAGTATACAGCGCCCCCTGGAGCAGAGAGAGTTAAGGGCTTTGCTCAAGAGCTCAACAGTAGCAACTTTCTGGTGCTTGGGCTCGAACCCTTCCTGGTTGGAGGAAGAAAAATGCTGACTATAACCCTAAGAACACCGTCTCTACAGTCAAGCACGGAGGTGGAAACATCATTGAGGATCCAATGGACTGGGCTGTGTATTGTACAATTTTGGATGAGAACCTCCTGAAGATGGGTCGTGGATGGTTAAATCCTTCCAGCATGACAATGACTCAAAACATACAGTACCATGAGGCAACAAAGGAGTGGCTCAAGAAGAAGCACATTAAGGTCGTGGAGTTGCCTAGTCAGTCTCCACCGTAATCCTATAGAAAATTCATGGAGAGAACTGAAACCTCGAGTGGCCAAGTGACAGACAAGAAACCTTAAGGATTTAGAGAAGATCTGTAAAGAAGAGTGGACCACAATCCGTCCTGAGATGTGTGCAAACCTGGCACCCAACTACAAGAGACGTCTCCCCCTGTGCTTCCCAGCAAAGTACTAAAGGGTTACCAAGTACTAAGTCATGTTTTGCTTGGGTGTCAAATTCTTATTTTCCTCATTGGAATGCAAATCAATTTATAACCTTTGTATCAAGTGCTTTTTCTGGATTTCTGATTGATATTCTGTCTCTATGCTTTAAATCCTTTAAAATAAACCTATGATAAAAATTATAAACCCTCCTTTTTTGTAAGTGGGCAAGCGTACAAACCCCCCCCCCCCCCCGCCCCCCCATGTGTGTGGTGATGAAATGTGAACACCAGGCTGGTCTCTTCCACGCTCGTGATCTAAACCCTTTCCTCTCGCTACACCTCACAGAGCCATCGGGTCAGGACACACAGACCATCTCTCACTCTCCAGACACGCCTTCTCCTCTTCACCAGAATCAGACAGATCATTTACTGCTGAGATTTCCTTTCATCCTCAGAGACAGGCGCTCCAACACCACGAGCCGCCTCATTTACAAACCGCACAGCAGCGCTGAGGAGACACAGATCTTATCACAGGAGCCGGATATGTTTGTGCAGATTCCAGGAGAACTGAGAATGAGGAAGTGCTGTCTCTCTCTCTCTCTCTCTCTCTCTCTTACCATTAAAACTCGACCTTTCACTATTTCTGTGGTTTCAACCTTGCTCATGCAAACTGTTTTATTAAAAAGTATCGCCACACCAGCACTGACGTTGGTTTCCCTTCCCACCACATGGCCCACTCGGTCTCGCTGGCTTGGTCACTGTGTGTCTCCTGTAGGAAGACCACATCAATGTTCTTTTGTGTTAAAAGTCTCCTGCTACTGCTCTTTTTCTCTTATCTCTGCCACCATTCATGTTTAAGGATGCTATTTTTAAAATATCCATCAGAAAGATTGAAAAGAAGAAAAGAAAAACAGCTGTAAAGTGCATTAAAGAGAACAGAAAAGACCTGGTGTGATGTGTTTATTTGTGTTTCGCATGAGACCGCCGCCATGTTGTTATGTGGTCTTTTAAACTCCATCTCTTTTTTTTACTCAGGAGATCGTAGCTTGTGTTGCGCTGTAAATGTGCTACTGATGCTATACATTTTTTTAACATCTGTGAAATGGTCTTCAATGTTGATGGATTTTTTATAAGTTTTCCTCAAGTATTCATTAATGTCATCCAGTGTATAGAGCTGCTGATCTCCCCCAAACCGAGACACACTGATATCCGATATATCAGAAAATCTGTCTTCTTCAAACTCCTCATCTATTAAATCTTCATCTTGTTCTAAGAGTGATGAAGGTTCTTCCACATTACCTGCCCCACCCATGCTATTTAACCCCCACAATGAGACTGGTTCTCCTACAGTGTCTGAGCTCCCTGCTGAAACTAGATCTTTCTGTGTGTTCCGCGTGATTCTTTTTGCTCTGGGCTTAACACGTTTTTTATTCACTGTTACCTGTTCACTCTCTTTTCATGCTTCTCTCACCTGGTCATTACACTGCTCTCTCCAGTGGGTTGGCTCCCATTCTGCCGCTCTGCAGGACCTCACCGCTCTGCACTGGAGCCAACTCCATCCTGCACCACTACACCTCCATCCTGCTCCACTACACCTCCATCCTGCACCACTACACCTCCATCCTGCTCCACTACACCTCCATCCTGCTCCACCACACCTCCATCCTGCTCCACCACACCTCCATCCTGCTCCACCGACACCACGGCGCTCACCTCACAGCGCACCCCGTGACGGAGCGAGAGAGGACGGGCTGCACTGCTCGGGTGAGCCGCCATCCCTGCACCCCGCCACCAGATCAACAGCTCTGTCTCTCTCTCTCTCTCTCTCTCTCTCTCTCAGAACATCTGGTAAAGGTTCATGTGAAAGTGTTCTGGAACAAGTTCCTGTAAAACCTAATGAAGCATGGTGTGTGTGTGTGTGTGTGTGTGTGTGTGTGTGTGTGTGTGTATATACCTGATAGTGACAGTTCCCCTGGCTGACTCTCACACTCTCGGATGAGGAATGAGCCGTGCTGGTTCCCTTCAGCCTGAAGGAGCTTCTCAGCATCCATACGCTTCGTATCAGGGAAATACCATCTACACACACACACACACACACACACACACACACACACACACACACACACAAACACACACACATATACTGATCAAAAAGGCAAAAGCATATTAAACTAACACCATGTGTGTGTGTGTGTGTGAAGTAGATAAGTCGAGTGTATGATGAACAGTGTGTATAGATTTATGACACACAGAGGTCAAACACACATAAATGATTAACAGAGAGAAACTACTTCCTGATTCAGTGCAGATCATTTACACGCTTCAGCCTTGGAGCGCACACACACACCCATACACAAACACACACACACACCCACAAACACACACCTGGAATGTAGAGAGTAGACACTGGAGAAACACTGTAAATAATCCTATCAAGTTACTGCTATGTGTGTGTGTGTGTGTTTTCTTCATTACAACATAAAACTAAAGTATGATAAGAACCTACAATTAATTCCCGGAATGTTTTATTGGTGGTCAAAGTTTGTGCATGGTAATGAGTCCATTCCAATCATGTGCTGCCTTAAACACACACACGCACACATTATTATACTTTTATCTGGGACGTAGGTGTGGTTCGAGTCCTCAGGCCGTGGTGGTGTATCTCATGAGCTCCAGGTGAGGGGACACACAGTGTTAGAGCCAGTCTGTCCTGTCTCAGCTAGCCGGCTAGTTAGGTTTCTTAGTTAGCTAGTTGTTTTTTTTTGTGTGTTAATTTATGTTGTATGTAACACCTTGGAACTGTGTACTGAACTGTAAGTGACAATAAAAGCCTACTTGACTTGACTTGACTCGACTCTGTCCTGACAGGAAGTGACCCGAGGCTGGAGCTCACACCTCCTCGTGTCAACGGTGGTTACACACTCCCCTTTAACACGCACACAGTAACCTGTCGGCCATCAGGAGTGGGTTTGGTTAACAGGGCAGGGTGATGAGTTCTAATCCCACAGCCCTCAGTGTGGACTCGGGTTCACGCATGGTGTATGTGCCTGTCTGTCTGTGTTTATTAATTCTTTGCATACCTCTGTCTGTTTCTTGTTCAACTATCTGTATCTGTACCCGGACAGATCAGACAGGAGCTGGTGAGATCAGACAGTATTGGTAAAGATCAAAAAGTAGGTGGAGAGATCAGAAAGTAGGTGGCAAGATCAGAAAGTGGGTGGAGAGATCAGAAAGTGGGTGGAGAGATCAGACAATAGTGGAAGAGATCAGCTGGGTAGATCAGACAGTTACTGAAATTTCAGACAGGTGTCTGGAGAGGACAGAATGTAGGTGGACAGATCAGACAGTAGTTCGAGATCAGACAGTAGTTGGACAGATCAGACAGTAGTTGGACAGATCAGACAGTAGTTGAACAGATCAGACAGTAGTTGGACAGATCAGACAGTAGTTCGAGATCAGACAGTAGTTGGACAGATCAGACAGTAGTTGGACAGATCAGACAGTAGTTGAACAGATCAGACAGTAGTTGGACAGATCAGACAGTAGTTGGACAGATCAGACAGTAGTTGAACAGATCAGACAGTAGTTGAACAGATCAGACAGTAATTGGACAGATCAGACATTAGTTGGAGATCAGAGAGTAGTTGGACAGATCAGACAGTAGTTGAAGAGATCAGACAGTAGTTGGACAGATCAGACAGTAATTGGACAGATCAGCCATTAGTTGGAGATCAGACAGTAGTTGGACAGATCAGACAGTAGTTGGACAGATCAGACAGTAGTTGGACAGATCAGACAGTAGTTGGACAGATCAGACAGTAATTGGACAGATCAGACAGTGAGTTCTACTGTAGTTTGCTCTATAGTGAGTGACTGGGCAGATGACTCAGCAATGGGATCATGTTTTTAATTCCCACCTCCATAAGACATCACATCTAATTTGTTCATGTGTTTATTAGTAATCTCTGTTTAAGGTATAATCTGCGTGTGTGTGCTGCACGTCTGAAGTGATGGTGACACGCAGTCTCACGGAATCAGTGTAAATAAAGAGAAAGGAATTTCTCAGGGTGTGTGTTTCTCCATCAGATCATCTTCAGGAAGTTCAGATGAACAGAATTCCACTCGTGGGGTTTTCCCAATATTCTCTCAGGCGGAGGCGGAGTCACCTGAGCGTCACGAGCTGTAATGGAGGACTCATGGAGAAGATGTACAGTAGTAATGAAGGAAAATAATCTGATCAGAATATAAATCAGAACTTTAATGATCAGACATGAAGGTGATGTGAGGCTCTGTCGAGGTGGAGCAAAACACTGAGCTTTAGGGCTTCAGCTGTGTATCAGAAACGGTGTTGTGTGTGTGTGTGTGTGTGTGTGTGTGTGTGTGTGTGGTTCATAGATAAACCTTTATTTGTCCCACAGTGGAGAAACTTCATGTTACCTTTCTGACAGGTGCTCTGATCATCTACACTAAACTCCAACCCAATGAACATCTCACACACACACACACACACACACACACACACTGAGGAGGGCTGGGTCGGGGCTAGCTCAGTGGATAAAGTGTCACAGGTTCAAACCCCAGCACCACCAGGTTGTTGGATCATTAAACATTAACCCTCAGACGTATAATAATAATAATAATAATAATAAACCCATGAGTGATAAAGTAAATGAGATCAGTGTATAACGACGTCTCGCTCTGTGGTGTTACGTGAAGAACGTGGGTTCTAGAGCACGGCATGAACCTTGACTTTATCAGTTCTGATCCACACTGCTGCTAGTCCGGGTCAGAACAAACACTAACGTTACCTCTCCGCGTGCAGGCTCTCGAGCGGCGCCACGTAGTTGGCCGGTATGTAGCCCTCTCTGCGCGCGGACGTTCCGGTGAGCGCGCGGGCGACCCACCAGTCCGGACTGCTCTGGTCCAGAACCTCCAGCTGGTCCCCGGCGCCGAAGCTCAGGTCCTCCGCGGTGCGCGCGGTGTAGTCCCACAGGGCCGTGAACACTCTCGCGCGGGGCGGGGCGGGCAGGGCGCGCGGGGCCGAGTTCACGTGCTCACCGGACTCGGGCCGCACAGAGTCGTCGGTACCGTCCGAACCGGGCTTCCGCTGAACCAACGGACACGTCCGGCAACACGACACGAGCCGCTCAAACAGCTCAGACACCCGCACCGACATCTCACACACACACACACACACACACACAGCGGGGGTCTGGAGTAAAGTAACACACACACACACACACACACGCTGTGACACTGATCAGTCCCGACTACACACTCTCCGCTCCATGGTGCTGGTCCGGTACCGGCGGGGACGCGCGAGACTCTCCACTGCTTCCCGGTAAAGAGTTTCTGATGAGTCAGGAGGAGGAGGAGGAGGAGGAGGGGGGGGGAGGGAGGGTGAAACCCTGGACTACACAAACAGGCTCTACCTGTTCACACACACACACACACACACGGCGGAAACCCGCACGCGACGCACAAAGAATGCATGCTCATGGAACTTCAGTATGTGTGTGTGTGTGTGTGTGTGTGTGTCCGGGAACAAAGATCCAATCTCTGTAAGGTCTTATGTAAAGTCTGAGTGTTTATTTTGTGAATTAAAGGAGGAGGACTATAATAAAAGAAAACATGTATCACACACACACACACACCAAATCTGTAAATAACTTTCATCTCATCCATGGTGTACACCTGGACAGTGTGCCAATCCATCACAGGACACACACACTCTTATACTACACTACATTTGGGAACACCAACTAGCCTAATCTACAGGACTTTGGGAGGAAACCCACCAAGCACAGGAAGAACATGCCAACCTCCCCCCCCCACACACACACCAAGCCTAGCCGAGCTGGGAATCGAACCCAGCCCCTGGAGGTGCAAGGCAACAGTGCTAACCATTACACCTCCATGCCGCTTTCTCTCTCTCTCCTCTGAACAGGTGATATTGAGATGTATATCTGCTCCTTCTGCTCTGTAAAGCTTCATAACGGCTCTAATCTGAGGTTAATTGGTGATTTCTGAGGCTGGTGACTCTAAATGAGCTTCTCCTCTGCAGCAGTAAGTTTTGGTCTCGCTTTCCTGGGAAGGTCTTCATGAGAGACAGTTTCATCATGGAGCTCGATGGGGTTTACAAACGCACTCGACACACAATACTGTTCTTGTGAGAAATGTTTTACAACAGTCCACCTTCATGTCTTACAGTATAATAACAACTGACTGTTACTGATGTTGTTGATTAATTGTCTAATTTCACGTGTGGTATTTCATAGTTTTGAAATCAGTATTGGTGTAGAATGTAGAAAGTAAATCACAAAAACGAAGACATTTGAAAATGATCCCAAACTTTTGAGCGGTAGTGTGTGTGTTTAATATGCATAAATACAATACAATATATATATATATAGTGTGTGTGTGTGTGTGTGTGTGTAATGTCTATACCCAATCTGCCTCTGTCTACATTTCCCAGAATGCAATGTAGCCCACAAAGGACTCCAACTGCCATGATACTCCACTGCAGTCTATGATATGCAGTGAAATGCTAACGCAGCGTATACGACAGTGAGTGAGTGAAAGTTTATCGCTGCTACAATGTAGAAGCTACACTGTAAAGTATGTCAGTAAAAGTCAATAAATTTGGACACCAGAGACACCAGCTTGTTTATGTACTATATATACTGTATATACATATATATAAAAAAACTCACCACCTGAATGTAGCTAAGTGACCAGTTAGCAGTCTTGCATTGGATAATTACTGCGTGATTGATGATGCTTCAGTCAAGACTCAGCAACGTTATGTGGCAATAAAATGAAGTCACATGACCACCTGAATATACTGAATAACCAGCACATCACATCTGTGGAGCTTCTCTTCCCTGATGGCAGGGAGTATGTTTCATGAGGAATCATTCAATCTCAAGGCTTTACGCAGCGCTCCAACTCTCATCCGTTCATCAATACAAGATCTTATTGAGGAGAAATGGATGCGGCTCTGGATGGAAATAAATGTTGCATAAGCTTATTGAAACGATGCCACGGCCGTAATCAAAGCAAGAGGCGGAACCATGAAACACTAGAGATGGGATTTTTTTTTTTGCCCAGGCAGTGTGTGTGTGTGTGTGTGTGTGTGTGTGTGTATAGTTATTTTACAGTGTATTTACTGTCATGTACTTTACTGTATATTGGGTTGCAGTGCACAAGCATTTCAGCAGCCTGACCTAATGAAACATTATCTGTGCCAGTAGTTTGATCATTATAAAGACAGAACACTACAGAACTCGTTTGCTCCTGGAGATTAGTGTAACGTTACCTTCAGAGGTGGGGAGTAACGAGTTACATTTACTCCGTTACGTTTACCTGAGTAACTTAAAAAAATGAAGTACTTCTATGAGTAGTTTTACTGCAGTGTACTTTTTACTTTTACTCGAGTAGATCTGTGAAGAAGAAACGCTACTCTCACTCCGCTACACTCGACTCGTCACTTTTCTAACCGTTTATTCTACACATGCTGCTGGTGGATCTACCGCATGACTGTTTCACCTATCGGACGCTTCAACGATCATCACATGACTCTGTTTGACCAATCAGTCGCAATAACAATAACCACATGTAGTCACATGACAACACAAAACCTGGCCGCTTAGTGGGAAAAATCTTCAGCCTGCATCCCTGGCTTCATGTACAGAGCATGTTTCACTTACACACAGCACAGTGTAAAAGAACAGCTTCATACTGCCATGTCTCTGTCTGACGAAACACACACACACACACACACACACACACTTCAGCATATAAACACTCAACCTCTAACCTGTAACATGAAACATGTAGCAATTAGTTTAGCTGCTTCATTGTATTTTGCAAGCTTAGCATATATAATAATAATTATTATAATACTATAATATTCATAATATATATATATATAATACATTGTATATAAAAGACTATATACTGTTTATATATATATATATACTGTATATTTATTTATTATAATAATTTAAAAAAAATGAATCAGACATTATGATGAAACTGTTACTCAGTACTTGAGTCTCTTTTCACCGAATACTTTTAACTTCTACTGGAGTAATATTATTTTGAAGTACAGCTCCTCTTACTTGAGTACATTTTTTGCTCCTCTCTACCCACCTCTGGTTTCCTCGCGGATGAACCTCCGCTCATCCCTCCGCCTCCCCACACGCCCCACAGCAGTCTAACCTAACTGTCTAAATTGGTCTGTGAGGTGGCACGGTGGCGTAGCAGTTAGCACCGTCGCCTCGCACCACCAGGTCCTGGCTGCGATTCCCACCTCTTCCCGTGCTGGGTGGGTTTCCTCCGTGTACGCCGTTCCCAAATTGTCCGGAGTGTGTGAGTGTTAACCAGAGGTCCTATTTTCAATTTTGGTAGACAATAATGGGAATAAATACAAACGGTCACCATTGGCCTCCATGGTGCGTAGTTGGACCACAGAGGTTTCTAGATGGTGTGTGTGTGTGTGTGTGTGTGCGTTTACACACAGAACCTTATTTTATTTTATTGCATTTGATATTTATTGTAAATAGACCACTTATATTCTTCTGGTTAGATGCTAACTGCATTACATGTACTTTGCACAATGACAATAAAGTTGAATCTAATCTGATCTGATCTAAACAATATAATGACGAAACCTCAGACTCAGTTTTTAATTTATCTAAGTGGAAACAGTGTCACATTACAAATACTATGACTTTATTATTATTATTATTAATAAAACACTGCAGTAAGGTAGAAATGTCAGAAAATAACTTCAATTCCATTACTGTGTGAGTAAATTATAATGACTCTACATCATAAAACCTGCAAATGATAAAAAGATCAAAAACAATTCCAGAATGCGGTTATTAAAACACAACACGCGCCCGCACGCGGCGTAAAGGTCGAGCGTGATGACGCGTGACGGCGCCGCGCATGCGCAGTACGTGAGGCGCGCCAGAACCCGGAAGTGCCTGAACACAAACACGTCATAAATAAACATTATAGAAATAAATAAATGAACAAACAAACACAACACTGCAGCAAGGTACACAGATTTATTAGACTAAATAAAAACACACAGCGAGATAAACACTGAGGGAGGAACCGAGTGTGTGTGTGTGTGTTATCGGGTCTGTCCGCAGTGTGAGGTGATCAGCCATGAGTGAGTGTGTGTGTGTGTGTGTGTGTGTGTTATCGGGTCTGTCCGCAGTGTGAGGTGATCAGCCATGAGTGAGTGTTTCTCTCTGACGGACTGCGATGTGATCGGATTCGACCTGGATCACACACTGTGCAGGTACCATCTGGAGGAGACCTGCATGGTGAGGGCGCGCGCACACACACACACACACACACACACCTGCTGCAGAAATGAGTCTCAGAGCCACCAGGAGCAATCATTCACCATCATCATCATCATCATGAACATGTCCACTGTCCAGAGTGATGGAATGCAGACAGCTGCATCTGTTCTCTACTAAAACGTGTGTGTGTGTGTGTGTGTGAGTCCAGCAGTGCAGCTGATGGTTAATGATGTTATGGTAAATAAGTAAATGTGTATCTGCACTGTGATGTCACTGTAGCTGTAGACAGAGCCGAGCTGACCGGGGGAGGGAGGGGGGGGGGGGGGGGTGAGACCCAGGACACTATATAGTTAGATATAGTTAGATATAGTTATAGGTATATATTAAATTCTTATGCGAATTAAATTCTTATCGGTGATTGGAAGAGACATCTGTAACTGTAAGAAGTCTTTTAATCCAAAGTGCTGTTTAATCCTAAAATACTGAAATGAATCCTTAAATGAAAATACATCTAAATGTCTCTGAAGCTGCAGCACTTCCTGTATATTTTGAGTGACAGATGTCTCGTCCAATCAGCGGTAAGAATGTCATTCGCAAACCACACCTACCTTTTTCAGCTTGTTGATTCTTGGTGTACACTACCTTGTGATGATGTCTGATGGTGTGTCATTTTGGATGATGGTGTGTGATGTTGTGTGATGGTGTGTGATGTTGTGTGATGGTGTGTGATGGTGTGTCATGGTGTGTGATGGTGTGTGATGGTGTGTGTGATGTGTTCTGATGGTCTCTGGTGATTCCTCTGCGTGCTCTTTGGCTTCTGCCAGGTGATCCTGCACTTCAGGGAAGCATTTATTTGTAAAATTCGTGTGTGTGTGTGTGTGTGTGTGTGTGTGTGTGTAAGTAACTGGCCGATATCAGTTATGCTGCATCAGTTCTCACACACAGACCTTATCCTGGACATTAGGTCTAAACTGAGTAAAGCTGTGAACCGGTAGAACTGATGAGGGATTTACTGTCAGGGCTTCCTGTTACATAAAGCACACAACTCCGATACATTTAACTGGAACGCTAACGCTAATCGCCATGTGGTCTCTGAGATTGGACCGAACATCAGACCATTAGATAATTAGAAAATTAAATAATTAGAACAGTAGATTATTAAGTCATGGTACCATTTAAATATTAGACCAGTTAATATTTATGTTCAGGAGCTGTTTCCAGTCGTGTCTGAGTCTGAGACGTGTCCTGGGACTAAACAGCTGTGTGTCCATAACAATACCACTTGTTAGTGAGACTCATCAGGA
This sequence comes from Clarias fuscus, assembly GCA_030347435.1. Lineage (NCBI taxonomy): Eukaryota > Metazoa > Chordata > Actinopteri > Siluriformes > Clariidae > Clarias > Clarias fuscus. The sequence goes on along the minus strand of CM059204.1, from coordinate 199,437 downwards.
AAAAGGCTTCAGTTTGCTAGAAAGCATAAAGACTGGGTGAGGCAAAAGGTCATGTGACCTGATGAGTCCAGGAGTGTGAATATGTGCACTATATATTAGAGTGTGACTGTTTTGGCTATGTGCTGGGGGCTATTCCTGTGTGTGTGTGTGTGTGTGTGTGTGTGTGTGTGTGTGTGTGTGTGTGTGTGTGTTTGCAGCTAATATACGAGAGTTTTGCTCGATATCTGGTGGAGCATAAAGGCTACAATAAAGATCTGCTGAATGTGACTCCGGAAACCTGGGACTTCTGGTGAGTTGTGTGTGTGTGTGTGTGTGTGTGTGTGTGTGTGTGATTGTGTGTATCTTGTTGTTATTATTTAATATTCTCATGCATTTAACTCACATTTTGGATTTATATTTTCTGGTCCTATTGTCTAATGTAATCTGTGTGTGTGTGTGTGTGTGTGTGTGTGTGTGTGTGTGTGTGTGTGTCCGTCCAGTTTTAAAGGCCTGGTGGTGGATCTAGAGGAGGGCAACCTGCTGAAACTTGCTGAGGATGGAACAGTGTTACGGTAACTGAGCCCACTGTGTCTATTTGATAAACATCCTTATATGATTCATAAACACAGCTGCTGTCTGTTATTATCTATAATCTCATTACAAGGGCGAGTCAAAAATGATCCGCACTCTGGCTGTAGAATTTATTTGAATTCCTTGCTTTTCAGTACACTTTGTCCATCTGAGGACCAGGTATGCCTTCACACCACAAAAAACAAACACAAACGCACTCCAGTGGCGTGTCCATCTTCGCTCGCACCGCAGTTACAAATGTTCACACCTGCACAGCAGTGACTGGGGAGACAGGAGCCTCGAACGGGAAACGCTGATGAGACGGAGCAGCCCACAGACCTTTTGACTCACACTTGTACATGTGAGACATGTTTTTCTAGGAACTATTGAACATTAATTATCTAAATTCACCTGTTTACAATAAATGACATGAGGGTTCCGGTTAGCAGCCACATGGAGTAGACGTGTTAGAGAGGAGCTCAGATAATTTCAAACTGCTTCACTCCCTTTTTCGTCTCTAAATGTTAAATTAAATCTTTAGGAAACAATAACTTTGTACCTTACCCCACGGTCATCTATTTTCCACTTATCATCGCTACCAGGAGTGTTAAAACAGGGAAAAAAGATGACACTGCGGCCGTTCTAACAGTCGAGGCTATTTCTGCGCTGTTAGATAAACACAGTGAAGCGCTAGCGGCTGACTTTAAATCCTCGTTTAGTTTACTGGAAAGGAAACTAGACCAAATTCAAGCCCAAGTAGAGGACCATGGTCAGCGCTTGCCCTCATTAGAGCTCGCTACGGACGACCTGAGCCAGCGTGTGAGCGAGCTGGATAATATCTGCTCCGGTCTTCGGGAAAACAACTCGAAGTTAACGGCCAAAGTCGTGGACCTAGAGGGCCGGAGCAGGAGACAAAATCTGCGTGTCCTGGGTCTTCCAGAAGCTACGGAAGGTGGACTCCCCACCGAGTTCTTTTCAAAATTTCTATGTGAGGTGTTTGGTAGTGAAACGCTGCCATCCCCGCCTGAGATTGACCGAGCCCACCGCGTACCTGCATCCAAACCCGCTTCAGGACAGAGACCTCGGCCCGTCATTCTCCGTGTGCACCGGTACCAGGTCAAAGAGCTTCTGATTCGGGAGGCGCGGCGGAGAGGGAAGCTGGAGTACCGCCGTCAGCAGGTTCGCATCGTGGAAGACTACGCTGTCGAAGTTTTAAGCCAGCGAGCCGAGTATAGAGACGTTATGACGGAGTTATACCAGCGTGGACTCCGGCCTTCTCTCCTGTATCCAGCACGGCTCCGAAGTAGAAGAAGAAGAAGTGGCTACGCTCGGTAGAAGAGGCGCAAAAATATATAGACAGCTTGCCGAAAAATCCGTAGTACACTAGATTTAAAATTCAGTTTCAATATCAGTTTCAACTACAGTTCTCAGGAAAGTATCCTTTCTTAACTTAAAATCCAGTCATGTTTACGTTTTCCTGGTAAGAGTACTGTGTTAAACTTGTACAGTGGTTATTAATCTTCTTGTTATAATTATTTCTATTTTTAATGACGTGTGATTTATATATTTTTATATATATTTATATATTTATACCCTAACCCTGCTCTGTGTTTTACACTTTTGTTTTAAGGCTGACGCTGGGCGTTTCAGTATTATTTATGTTAAACTACCCACATCTTCTGTCAAGGAGAATGAATAGTTCTTTAAATTTTGTGAGCTGGAATGTTAAGGGTTTAAACCATCCGGTCAAGAGAAGGAAGGTGCTCTCACACCTTAAACAACTTAACACTGAAATTGCCTTCTTACAAGAAACTCACATTCGCGGTTCTGATAATTCTCTCCTAATGTCGCGTTGGGGAGGGCAGCACTACCACTCAACCTTTCAGGCCAAAGCTAGGGGCGTCTCAATTCTTATTAATCCAAACATTTCTTTTGAGCACCATAATGTTATCACTGATATACAGGGTCGCTATATCATTGTTTCAGGGAAATTATTTAATACTAATGTAGTGTTGGCTAATTTATATGCCCCTAATTATGATGATGTTTCCTTCTTTGAACATTTCTTTTCTGCTTTACCAGATCTGGGCTCATACTCTCTCATATTAGGGGGAGATTTTAACTGCTGTTTGGATCCATCACTTGACAGGTCATCGCCCAATCCTACACCACTGAGTAAATCTGCCACGCTACTTCAGTCCTATCTCAGCAGCTTTGGTATCTCTGACATATGGCGCTTCCTCAATCCAAAAAAGAGAGAATACTCCTTTCTCTCACATGTTCATCACACTTTCTCCAGAATTGATTATTTCTTTATAGATAATCAACTTATCCCAATGGTTAATTCTTGTTCTTATCAGAGCATTGTGATATCGGATCATGCTCCAGTTGTTATGTCTATACGACTCCCTGATCTCCCTCAAATTAGAAAACATTGGTGCTTTAATTCATCATTACTGATAGATGATGACTTTATTAAATTTATGGAAGACCAGATAGTTTTTTTTCCTAAACACAAATGAAACACCTGAAGTGTCATGTTTAACTGTTTGGGATGCTCTGAGAGCCGACCTCAGGGGACAGATCATTTCATACCGCAAACATGAAAAGGAAGGCATTTAAAGAACGAAAAGATCTGTCCAACCAAATTAAAGAAATAGATCAGCAGTATGATATCTATATCTATCTATATGATAGATCATATATCAGTATGTATGAAAAACGGGTAGAATTCCAAACTAAGTTTGAACTTATTTCAACACACGTAACTGAAGGTCAGTTATTAAAGAGTCGGAGCCAATTTGACATTCACGGTGACAAATCTGGAAAACTTTTAGCCAATCAGTTAAGAGGATTTAGAGCACAACAACACATTACAAAAATTCGGATGGAGGATGGTGCCATTACTACCGATCATTCTAATATCAATGATGCATTCAGAAATTTTTACTCTCGATTATATACTTCTGAGTTCCCAAAGGACCATAGTTCAGTTGAGAAATTCCTGTCTCAACTAGACATTCCAACACTGTCCCCTGAGTCTAGATTAAGATTGGAAGAGCCCATATCACAAGAGGAAATAGTTTCAGCTATGTCATCATTGCAGTCTGGTAAGTCCCCGGGCCCTGACGGGTTCCCTGCAGAGTTTTTTAAATCATTCTCCTCATACCTTGCACCACAACTAGCTTTAGTTCTATCTGAATCTTTTAAGCAAGGTAAGCTGCCTGCTTCATTTAATGAGGCTTGTATCACCCTTATAGCAAAGAAAGATAAAGAGCCAACAGAGTGCTCTTCATATAGACCAATCTCTCTTCTTAATGTGGATGTTAAAATCCTTGCTAAAGGCCTAGCTCGCAGATTAGAGAATGTTCTACCCTCAATTATATCTGAGGACCAGACCGGTTTTATCAAAAAATCTGGGATTTGGAGGCAGGGAAAGGAACATGAAGTGTCCCTTTATGCAGATGATCTTCTACTTTTTATATCAAATCCAATTTCCTCCCTGCCACCTTTGCTGTCATTGCTAAGCTGTCATTTAGCTATTTTTCAGGATATAAATTGAATTTGCACAAAAGTGAACTTCTTCTGCTAAATAATACAGCACTAACAACAGGAATGCAACACCTCCCTTTCAAGATAGTGAAAAATCAGTTTATCTATCTTGGTATTACAATTACAAGGAAACATAGACACCTTTTTAAAGAAAATTTTATTAGGTTGTTGAACCAAACAAAAAAGGACTTGGGGCAATGGACACCACTGTCCATGTCTCTGGTGGGCCGCATTAATGCCATTAAAATGAGTATTCTTCCAAAATATTTACATCTGTTTCAGTCTGTACCTGTTTTTATTCCCAAATCTTACTTTGCTGCTTTAGATTCAATTATATCATCTTACATCTGGAAAAGTAAACATCCTCGATTGAACAAGTCCCTCCTTCAAAGATCTAAAAGAGACGGTGGCATGGCTTTACCTAATTTTCGTTTTTACTACTGGGCAGCAAACATTCGATGTGTCATCTTTTGGGCATATTTTCATAATCAACCTAATCGCCCTGTCTGGGTGGAAATGGAACTAAACTCTGTCAAAGACCTCTCTGTCTCTGCACTCCTTGGATCTGCACTCCCCATCCCCTCAATTAAATCAATCAATAATTCAGTTATTAGGCATACAGTACCTTGAGAATATGGGCTCAGTTCAGAAAGCACAGCGGTCTTCCGGGCTTTTCTCTCTCCAGTCCTATCGTCTATAACCATCTCTTCCAACCTTCTTTACATGAGTCAGTGTTTCAGGAATGGTACAGTAAGGGCATTAAGTTTTGCAAAGATTTGTTTGTCGATCATAGGTTTGCATCATTCGAACAGCTTTCTGAGAGGTTTAACTTACCCAATTCTCATTTTTTCAGATATCTGCAAGTAAGACACTTCATTAGCTCATCAATAGCAAATTTCCCTGAAGCTCCTGATGCAAATATTATAGATAATCTCCTCTGTTTGTCCCCACTGCGTAAAGGCCTAATATCCACTATTTATGGTGGACTGATGGGTTTGAGTCACACCTCTTTGAGTAAAATCAAAACTGCTTGGGAGAAAGACCTAAATTTGACACTGTCAGATGATACTTGGAATTCAATTCTCAAGCTTGTCAACTCAACCTCTTTATGCGCCCGGCACTCTTTATTACAGTTTCAGGTTGTACACAGGGCTCATTTCTCCAAACTCAAGCTTTCCCGTTTCTACCCAGACGTCGATCCTTGTTGTGATAAATGTAAAAGCGGAGAGGCGTCTCTTATTCATATGTACTGGACATGTCCGAATTTGGAAATATTCTGGAGGGACGTCTTTAAAACCTTGTCGTACATATTGAAATGCAGTCTTGAACCAGACCCTCTGATTGCTCTTTTTGGTATCACTGGAGAGGAAGATAAGCGTCTAACTCCAGCTAAACAGCGTTTATTGCCTTTTGCGACAGTGGAAGGATGCCACCTCACCCACTCACGCTCAGTGGCTCAGAGATATTATGTCCTGTTTATCCCTGGAGAAGATTCACTACTCAATCCGCCATTCAGCCCTTCCTTCGCTTTTTTCATATATATTTATAGTTTTATTCCCTTCCTATTTAATTTTTTTTTTTTTTGCATGCTGAACCAAAAACTTCCAGCTTCACGTTTCTGTTTTTTTTCTTTTCGTTTCTCCCCTTTTCTTTTTTAAATCTGCCTGGCGTCTAGTCTGTATAGCTGGCTTGGAGTCAGGGTGCGGTGGGTGGTATAGGATTTTATGAGGGGGCTATAAAAATGTGTACTGAAACGTTACATGTTTACCCTGTTACTGTATATCCCTGTTTAAAATCAATAGAAATATTGTTGAGAAACAATAAATGACATGAAACATCTGTGACTGTCGCAGGTTATTACCTGAGCATTAACACCTGAGCTGATGTGAGTGTCTGTGTGTCTGTGTGACTTCAGAGCGTCTCATGGAACACGGAACCTGAGCACGGAGGAGATCGTCCAGTACTACGGCCCGAAAAGAGAGTGGAAACATTTTAACAACCTCAATACCACGTTTACGCGATCTGGTACGGCACACACACACACATACACACACACACGTTATTAGCATTAGCATGCGTCAGAAAAAAAAAGGGCCTTTTTATTGGCCATGGTCATGTCAGAGAGGTCAGCTGTTCGGGTTGTCGTCATGGCAAAGAGTTTGAGTTAGAGTTAGCTGGTAGTGAGGAACCGCACTAACCATACTGGCTTATCCTCCTGCAGCTAAATTCTACTTTTACGATAACTACTTTGACCTGCCTGGAGCTCTGCTGTGTGCTCGGGTGGTGGACCTGCTGAACAAGGTAAGGACTAGGACCTTCACTCAACTACAGGATTATACCGAATCGGTTTATTCTACATAAACGCACACTAATGTTTTGCTAAACAGGAAGGAAGGGAAGTAACACCAGACTTTTGGAAGGACATGGTGGCCGCCATCGATCACAACTATAATACGTCTGCTTTCAGAGGTATGAGGATGAGTTAATCTCCCTGACTTTTAGTCTAAGAGTATTAAAAATAAAACAGGACAGAGGAAATCTTCTTTAACTTTTATTTTTTTGGTTGATCAGAATGACATACATGACGTGAGAGATGTTGTGCACAATTAGTGTTAAAAATAAATGCATACAGTTTATTTCAGTATGTGTTTTTTAGTACACGTGAATGTGGTGTTCCAGACATCTCATATAAAAAAAAGAAAAATCAAGTTTTGAAGACACAAGCACACAAGAGATCTTTAAAAGCGACTACAGAGCACCACCATGATCCTGATTAATTCTAAGTAAATTCAGTGTTTTTCTTGAAATAATAATGGGTTACATCTTTTCTTTCACATGGACAGACACTTGGTGGACACAATACACTTATTACTAACGAGTGAAAGACTGTGCGAATGTTGAGGTTTTAGTAATTTGACATCACAATCACGTTGAAGCAATCAAGAAACCAGAGAAAGAACAGTGGACATTATTGTCAGCATAGATGCCATTGGACTGATCATCTGGAACCTGCACATAGACGATATCGCCCTCTTGCAGCATGAGTACGCTGCTACCTGACATCTGATCAAGGAAGCCCTTATTATACTCATCGTAAGAGAACACCACTGGATCGTTGTTTTTGTAAAGTGCAACAAGGGCATTAGCTCCATTGACATGCATGTGGAAGACAAAGTAATAAAACCCTGGAATCTGACAAGTGAAGACCCCAGTGCTCGGGTCATAGTGGTTCTCTCCGTTGTACACAATCTGGTCGAATGCGATTGGTGTTCCTGCATTAGGGTAAGCTCTGGTCAAAAGCGCTGTAAAAGCTGAAATGGGGGCCTTCATCAGCTCATGACTGACAGGGATCACCTCAGATTTGATGTTCATGCTCTTCTCATTATAATAAACTATCTCACCTGGTGGACCAGGTGGGCCAGGAGGTCCGGCTGGACCTGGGCGACCATCCTGGCCTCTGGCACCAGGGAATCCTGGAGAACCCTGTGGGCCAGAGAGACCTTTGGTTACAAGTCCTGCTGGGCCAGGGGGTCCAGGGAGACCAGGAACACCCTTGGACCCTGTAGCTCCAGTTGGTCCTGGTGGCCCCATTGGTCCCCTTGCTCCAGGAAGGCCATTATCACCTCTGCTACCTGTCGAACCCTGTGGACCAGTGTGGCCTTTCATGCCTGTTGGACCCATAGTTCCTGGACTGCCTGGTGACCCTGTATAACCTCGCTCACCTTTTGGACCCTGATATCCTGTAGCACCAGTAGGTCCTTGTGGACCTGCTGCCCCTGGAGTACCTGTTTTACCTGTAAAGCCAGTTGGTCCCTGATCTCCCTTTTGACCTTTTGCACCAGGTGCCCCAATAACACCAGTATCACCTTTAGAACCCTGTGGACCTGTCTCACCTGGAACTCCCCTATGACCCTGTGGGCCCGGTGAACCAACAGGCCCAATACCACCTGGCTGACCTGTAAAACCTGTTGCACCTTGCTCACCCTTTGGTCCTGGTGCTCCTGTAGCACCAGGTGCGCCTCTGTTTCCTGGAATTCCAGGTGCTCCTGATTTGCCAACACCTGGAAGACCAGGAGCTCCAGGTTGTCCAGCTGGTCCCTGCAAACCTTTATGTCCCATTGGGCCAGGCAATCCTGGAGACCCATTCTCACCTGGTTTACCTGGTGCACCTATACCTGGAGCTCCTGTGTGCCCCTTTGGGCCTTGTGCACCCATGGGACCTGGTGCCCCATCTCTACCTGGCATGCCTGACTTTCCAGGCTCTCCAGGGTATCCAGTTGCACCAGGCTTTCCAATTCCTGGTTGACCAGCCTGGCCTGTAGGACCCACTGGACCCATTGGGCCTGGCCCACCAGGGTGTCCCTGCACACCATGACCTGGTTCACCTTTTTGTCCAGGTAGGCCAGGAATACCTGGAAGTCCTTTGGCACCAGGTTCTCCTCTTGCCCCCACTGCGCCAGGTAGACCATGAGGTCCTGGCTTTCCAGGAGCTGAATAACCAGCAGGGCCTGGGCTACCGGGTGCTCCTGGAGCTCCTCTTGCTCCTTGTGGTCCTACAGGTCCAGTATGTCCTCTTTCTCCAGGCAGTCCATTATCACCTGGTTTTCCTGGTGCACCTGGGCTTCCAGGCTTTCCAGGTGCAGAATATCCTGATGGTCCAGATGGTCCAGGAGCTCCCCTTGGTCCCTGCTGACCCATCATACTCATTCCAGGAGGACCAGGTGGACCAGGAGGACCTGGGGGGCCAGGCTCTCCTGGGATACCCGGAGCACCTGAAAGGTCTAGAAAAGAGTAAAATATGGTTAGAAAATATGAGGGGACACCATCAAACCTCAGCGACGCTAGTGACAGATCTTATGACCACTTTTAATATGCTTTGATATTCTAATGTATGTAAATAAGCTTAATTCATAATATTGGAGGTTTATTTATTTAGTAGATGACCATGTGCCTTACACCTTGCAGTGTTTCAGATGTATGAGTCACACATCCACACCCACACACACCCACACACACACCCACACACACACACACACACACACATAAACACACACCTAAGGCTTAAAAACGGCTCAGCTAAAAATGCACACACTCGCACACAGCGCGACACACTGGTGTCCAGGTCACCTTATTTATGTTGTAGGATTCTCACACTAGCGTTGCGGTCTTGTTGTTCCTGACCAGCGCGTAATTTCAGACAATTTTCCAGAGTAAACTCTTCAGCACGCAAAGGTACTAAAGGTGTATGGAGTCTGTCATTTCACTCCGAGTGTGCGTGTGTCGCTCCGAGTGTGTGTGTGTGTCGCTCCGAGTGTGTGTGTGTGTGTGTGTGTGTG
>CM059204.1:112500-187500 GCA_030347435.1 Clarias fuscus | reverse complement strand
ACACATAATGAAGGGTGTGGCGTCGGTGGCGAGGGCAAGAACAGGATGGTGCGGTGTTTCCCCCCCGCCCCACCCCAGGCCCACCCCCGTCTCAGACCCATACTTATCCTCTCGCTCCAGCGTAACCACGGAAACACGGCTATCATTACACCCAGAAAGGGAAACTTCAGGATAAATACACAGCACAACTATTCCTGTCACTGCTGTGTGTGTGTGTGTGTTTGTGTGTGCGTATAAAACACCCAGCTTTCTTTTTTCATCCTTCACTAATATGTGTTTTTCTGTTTTATATCCATCAGAGCTTTTTCATTTATCACACAGAGATGTTCCAGTGCGGTGCGCACACACACACACACACACACACACACACACACACACACACACAGATCAGCTCGTCCAGTCCAGCAGTCTGAGCGTTCAGCGTCTGATCAAGGATTAAGGAGGAGAAACCTGACAAGAAACAAACAAACAAATAGTGCAGTCATTTAATTATTAAAGATCAGATTTTTCCTTTAATGCAGTCTTTAATTCTCCAGTGTTTAAAAAAACTCCTCAATTAATTCACATTGTGCTGTTATTCTCAGGGAAGTGGGCATGTCCTAGTACAAGTGGGCGTGTCTCTGTGTGATGGGTGACACACAAACAGTGTTTAATTACTGTAAAGGTAAACAAACAGCCGTCTGGAGTCGCGTCTCTTCGCTTCTTTTCCGTCTGCTCTTACCTTCCTCTAGGCTAAATTAATCTGGCTAATTTAATCCGGTGGTTAATCCTGACTGAGGATATTCAGAGCCGGCTGTAACCTCTAACGCTTATCTATTTGTTTGCGTGTGATTGAAGTCTGAACCAGCAGGGGGCATGGTCTAGGATGAATTCTGGCCGAGTGTGGGAACGGCGGGCGTGTGGTGACCCTCTCGGGTATTTTGGGATCCTGTGGTGCGCCAAGCTGTCAGTGAAACAACCCTGATTTAGCTTAACGTTAGCAGTTATGATGAATCATTTCCGTGGGTTCGTGTGTGTTTTCTGTGATCTGTGTGTGTTACTGACTGCACCGTGCTGACGTGTGAAGATAAAGCAGCACGCGTGTCTGCGTCCCTGAAGCATGCTAGGGTTCTAGCATTAGCGTTAGCATCACACTTCCTTGCTCACTGTGACAGTGCAGGACCAGGCTAAAGGAGTCTGAGGGAAACCTATAAGCCGAATCCCCAGGTGTTTAGTGCGTAACAATAAAAGAGCCCAGATGTTTTCTTAGCAGGGTCACAGTGTCGGATATCTCTTACCATTTGCATTATGATAACATAACCGTTGTGGATTAAAATTACCCTGAATTTAACTCTTCACTGCAGTTACGGCAAATGTAATAAAACTTCTGACCACAGAATTAAAACCGTCACGTTCTTTTTATGACGAGGGTGTTTAGTCCCCCAACACACACACACACACACACACACACACACACACACACACACTGAGATCTTGTTCAGACTCATTCATCTGGTGAACTCATCTTCTTTCTCTTTGATGTGGTGTGTGTGTGTGTGTGTGTGTGTGTGTGTGTGTGTTTAATCTCCTAAATGAAGGGCTAGCTTAAACCCAACTCCTCCACTTTCACTCCGCAGACGTGACGTTCTCACCCTGACTCTCTCTGATTGTCTCATAATTATGTTAGTGAGTGTAAGCAGATTGAGCTGCTGTGTAATTCACAGGCTGTGTCCCAAACACCCGGCACACACTCCACTACTCCTATTTACACCCGGCACACACTCCACTACTCCTATTTACACCATCACACACTCTACTATCCTCACACAAATAGCTGTTAAAACATGAGCCAAGTTTTAGGTAAGAATGTTTCTAATGTCTTGAATGTTAAACAGATGTTACAATTTAAACAATTTAAATATTTTTATAAAAGTTTTACATTTACATGCATTTAGATTTGGGCATTTGGCAGGCACCCTTATCCAGAGTGACTTACATATATGTTTTGAACTTTCCATCAACTTTCCAACTTTCCAACATATTGTATTACTTGTATTACTAACAAGTAACTTGTATTACTAACTAAGTGACTCAGCTCTGCGGATATCCAGAGGAAGTTTATTCCACCACTTAGGTGCCAGAACAGAAAACAGTTTAGAACGATGTCTTTCTCGATCTCTCAGGGATGGTGGGACCAGCCGAGCAGTGCTGGAGGGGTGCGGTGCGCGGTGCGGTGCGCGGTGCGGTGCGCGGTGCGGTGCGCGGTGCGCGGTGTGATTAGGCCTGAGAGGTAAGTGGATGCTGGGCAGTCTTTAGCTTTGCAAGCAAACATCAGTGTTTTGAATTTGATGCGGGCAGCTACAGGATGCCAGTGCAGAGAGCGGAGAAGTGGGGTCGTGTGGGAGAACTCGGGAAGGTTGAGACGTGCAGCTGGATTCTGGATCAGCCACATAGGACGAATGGTGGACAGAGACAGGCCTGCCAGGAGCGAGGAGGAGCCCAGTTCTCAAATAATAAAGGGAAAATGTGTAGATTCTATGCATTAATATATTTTGTATGTTGCACACTTCATAGACTGTACACATGTTCGCCTTATGCTCTTTACCTGTGTGCTGTTTTTACACACATTTCTGTTTGTACACACTCAGAAGGTAAAATGCTTATTCTGCTGCTTAGAGTTGTATATGTAATTTTTTCCTTCTGGACTGTGTATGCGAGCCGGTCATGAACTCACCTCTGTGTGTGTGTGTGTGTGCATGCATCTGCTTGACCTGAAGTAGACACACACATACACACACAGAGATACCATGCTCGCTGAATGGGGAAAATAATTGTAGGTTGATGAAGTGTGTGCAATTTAGCAGAGAGACTAAAGTTAGCAGTGGTGTGTGTGTGTGTGTGTGTGTGTGTGTGTGTGTGTGTGTACAGATTTAGTACTTTAATAAAGCTACTGCACCACTAACAGCCACTCGAGCTTCATAAACGTTGGGTGTGTGTGCACTTACACGGGTTATTGAGACCCAGAATTCTGAACACATCTTGGTGTGTGTGTGTGTGTGTGCGTGTGCGTGTGCGTGTGCGTGTGCGTGTGTGTGTGTGTAGTTGTTTTTTCTAGTTAAAGCCGACAGTGTTTGTGTCCATGTGACTGATGTTTAGAATAGTAAAATTGCAGAAACACTTGACCAGAATCATTTTTATCCAAAGCTAACAAACCGACACTTCTCCAGGTTTAGACCACATCAGCTTCATGTCCTGCACACGGTTCAGTTTCAGTTCATACTTTTCTTCATGTTTATTTACGGTAGTTGTGTTTTGTATTTAGCACACACCGGGCCTCATTTATCGAGCTTAATATGAAAACTTTTACACAGAAAAAATTGGTATTCATGAAAATCCTATCAATTAGCGTTAACTTTTGGATCCTGCTCCGGAGTGTGAACATTTACACACAAGAAGGGGATAAAATGTAAAACTTTGACTTGTTTACATTTTTAAATCCAAGTTTTTGTGTTTTTTTTGTATCCTAAATCCTAACTTGTTCCTAAGTTAACTTGGATAATCCCCCCCCCCCCCCCCCCACAAAATCAAATAAATTTTAAAGTTAATATATTTTCCTATTTATTTAACCTATGTCTCAGAGCACTCCCAGTGAGTGTGTGTGTGTGTGTGTGTGTGTGTGTGTGACACTGCTCCCACTGTCTAAATCTCTCAGGATCAGGATCTGGTCCTGCAGTGGTTGATCTGTACATTAGCCTGTCCCCCCTACTTCCCAGTGTCAGGGGCAATAACATTACAGTGACATCACCACCTTCCACATTAGTATCACATTAGTACCCACTCCAACAATCCTTACGCCACCACCCACTCCACCAATCCTTACGCCACCACCCACTCCAACAATCCTTACGCCACCACCCACTCCACCAATCCTTACGCCACCACCCACTCCAACAATCCTTACGCCACCACCCACTCCAACAATCCTTACGCCACCACCCACTCCACCAATCCTTACGCCACCACCCACTCCAACAATCCTTACGCCACCACCCACTCCAACAATCCTTACGCCACCACCCACTCCAACAATCCTTACGCCACCACCCACTCCAACAATCCTTACGCCACCACCCACTCCACCAATCCTTACGCCACCACCCACTCCAACAATTCTTACGCCACCACCCACTCCAACAATCCTTACGCCACCACCCACTCCACCAATCCTTACGCCACCACCCACTCCACCAATCCTTACGCCACCACCCACTCCAACAATCCTTACGCCACCACCCACTCCAACAATCCTTACGCCTCCACCCACTCCAACAATCCTTACGCCACCACCCACTCCAACAATCCTTACGCCACCACCCACTCCACCAATCCTTACGCCTCCACCCACTCCAACAATCCTTACGCCACCACCCACTCCAACAATCCTTACGCCACCACCCACTCCAACAATCCTTACGCCACCACCCACTCCAACAATCCTTACGCCACCACCCACTCCAACAATCCTTACGCCACCACCCACTGCAACAATCCTTACGCCACCACCCACTCCAACAATCCTTACGCCACCACCCACTCCAACAATCCTTACGCCACCACCCACTCCAACAATTCTTACGCCACCACCCACTCCACCAATCCTTACGCCACCACCCACTCCACCAATCCTTACGCCACCACCCACTCCACCAATCCTTACGCCACCACCCACTCCAACAATCCTTACGCCACCACCCACTCCACCAATCCTTACGCCTCCACCCACTCCAACAATCCTTACGCCACCACCCACTCCAACAATCCTTACGCCACCACCCACTCCAACAATCCTTACGCCACCACCCACTCCAACAATCCTTACGCCACCACCCACTCCAACAATCCTTACGCCACCACCCACTGCAACAATCCTTACGCCACCACCCACTGCAACAATCCTTACGCCACCACCCACTCCAACAATCCTTACGCCACCACCCACTCCAACAATCCTTACGCCACCACCCACTCCAACAATCCTTACGCCACCACCCAATCCCTACACCACCACCCACCCCACTACTTACAACACCACCCACTCCACCAATCCTTACACCACCACCCACTCCACTATGTACACCACCACCCACTCCACCACTCTAATCCCTACGCCACCATCCGAGCCTTTTAATTAAGGCTCGTTAAGATGAAGTGTCTCTCTTTAACTCTCCCTGTGTCTCTGTCGAGCTATACATGTCGCTCCAGAATTTCCAGTGATCCAGACCGCCTCTGCCCTCTGGACCTGTCTGACTCGTCCTGGTGTCCTGCTTCTGGTTGGAGATCTCGTTGCATGGAGCCCCGTGTGGTCTGTCCGGGATGCGTGTTGTGACTGGGGACGGTTCCACTTTACCATGAAGATGGTCTTGGCCTCGGCTGATGTAGACAGCTGTTCTCTGAGATCTTGTGACTTAGTCGCTCGATAGTTCAGGACTGGAGTTTTCTACAGTCTACCTGAGCCTCCAGTAATGAACTGGACTCCATATGAACTGTTATACTGAACTTCCAGCCTCCTAACACACAGTATGAGTGCAGATCAAATCCCTGCTTTCCGTTATCACCCAGATGAGGATGGATTCCCTGTTGAGTCTGGTTCCTCTCAAGGTTTCTTCCTATTACCATCTCATAGAGTTTTTCCCTCAGCACCATCGCCCTTGGCTCGTTCATCAGGGACCATCTGATCATTCTGATTCATACTCACTCACATTTCATTCAAACTTCCCTAATTTTGAGCTATACAAATAAAATTTTATGAGATGCGAGTGTATGAAAGGACAGTGTTCGTGCACACAGGAGAGCTGATTAGCATTGATAGATTAATAATCTTTGAGACCTATTCTGCACTGGATAGGTGAGACTGACTTCACCTTCATCCCCCCCCCCCAAGATTTTCTCAGCACTATGCGATACCGTTTATTTTCGTAGCCACGAGTTAAAAGTGCATCAGATCTGCCTCAGAGTAATTCTTAGCCATTGTGAAACTTTATAAGGCTTATGTTGGGCTTGGTGGAGTGTTTTGTTGGATTTAATTCCATAAACACACACACACACACACACACACACACACACACACACACACACACACACACACACACACACACACACACACACAGCTCTGAGGAAAGAGCTCTAAACCCACTTGTTGTCAGTGGTACAAAGTGAGGTGTGTGTGTGTGTTTTTGTGTGTGTTAAGCGCTCTAATGTTTTTATAATGATCGGTGCTGAATCTTCATGCTTTAATTATTGTATCATTATATCATTACATTGCTCTACACTCAGCTCCAAAACGGTGCAGCACAAAAACACTTCCCTTTTTTTTTTTTTTTTTTACCCCAGGCCGCATGGTATAATTATACCATGTCCCAATCCACAGCATTCTCACTACCTAGTGCACTATTTTAGGCCTCTTCTGGTTTACACTCGTGTCTCCACATGGACTGGAGGACATCCAGCATGCAATCATGAAATCCCACCCTCTATTTATCCATACTTTTTATCCATTTCTATATTAATATCCACACGAGTCAGAATGCCCACAATGCTTTGCACGCATTTAAACCACCATGTGTAAGATTCTTCCACAAGAACTCGATGCCCTGATGGGCAGGAGGGCGTGGAGGAAGCGCCAGGGGGAGGAGCTATGCTAGTAGTGTTATTGTTGTCCATGGTGTCCACAACACCCAGGTCGCAGGGTGTGTTCATTCCCAGTTGTTCTCCCTGACTCCGCCCTCTATTCACACCCTGCTGCATGACCACGCCCACTAACCACACCCTCAGCATCATTTCAGCCTTTTCATTTCATAGCAGCACATTTATATCGACACGCCTGAGGAAACGTTAATGTTCCAGATGGTTCTCTCACTTCACTTTTCCTCCTGGTGATGTGAGTGTTCAGAGGATCAGGAAATCCCATGTTCAGAGAGTCTGGCTGATTTCTGTGGATCTTTGTGGTGACACAAAGAATTCGGCAGGAGAATGCTGGTTCAGCCTGAGGAAGAAACCTTGAGGGTAACCAGCCTCAGAAGGAGACTCGTCCTCATCTGGCTGATATCAGATTGTGAGATCCTGAATTATTACGAGATTAGAGCCGCTGTATCTCTGTGCTGGGAGGTCGATCGAGCAGGACGCGTCAGACCGGTGTATAGGGCAGAAGGGGGCAGGATGGCTGATCTCAGGAGTGCCACATGTCGCGTGACAGAGAGCGGCAGCTTGAGAGAGAGCCAGTGAGGGTATTTGGACTTCCAATGTCCAAATAACAAATAAACCATTTCCCTTTAAAGATGTAAATAAACACTCATGCACTCTGCATTCTTGTCCGGGGGTCCTCAAGTTCTTCATGGTGTGGCACAGGAACATTTCTCCTGAAACAATGCCACGTCCACACCTAGCTGTTCTACTGGACTGAGACCTGTGCGTCGTGGGGTGTTTTCGCGCTGGAGGCTTTAGGTACTCAGGGGTCTGATGTGTACCGAGAGAACCCCATGGTAAGTTCTCTCAGGGTCACTTCAGGTCTTCTACTGTCAATGATTAGGACAATGAAGTGGACAGTTTGGATCGGTGGGTTCTCCTCCTGTTCAGTTGTTCTTTGAGGGAAAAGTGTATGTATATACAGTATGTGCGTGTGTGTGTGTGTGTGTGTGTGTGTGTGTGTGTGACAGTGTGCACAGCGTTATCTCTGTCTCCGTTGTGTAAGTCAGTGTTTACTGTCTGTCAGAAGCTCTTTGATGTGGCAGATTGTTAATTACTTTCTGAACACGCCTTTCTCATCAGAGCTAACGAGTCCGCATTACCCACAATGCACTGCTGTTTACATGAGCATACAGCATTCCTAACACAACCGAGTGTTAGCGTGTGCACGTTCAAGGTCTGTGTGCCACAGCTTTAACTTCACACACACACTTAGACATGCACACATATTCACACACACCACACACACACCAGAACAGAAGTGCACTATGGGTAAATGGTTGACGGTGTTGCGCGTGTTTGTTTGTATGTTGCCATGCAAACACTATTTTCACAGCAGTGTATTTTTTTCTCGCACGTTTATTTAAATCTATTTAACAGGCATTGATGTCATCACTCACTCAATCTGGGGTTTATAAGCCATGTAATACTGAAAATTCCAGCAACTGTAAACCACACACACACACACACACACACACACACACACACATATCAATGTGTCTACATACAGTGCGTCTGTAAACACTCTCTCTAACATACACTGAGATTAGTGCTGTGTGTCTCTGTGTGACTGTTTTAAAGTGGTAAATGATGGAACCCTCACGACCCCCACATACCCAAACAAACCCCTTCAACAAACCCCTGGATCCCTGAATAAACCAGTACAACCCCCCCTGACCCCCACATACCCAAACAAACCCCTTCAACAAACCCCTGGATCCCTGAATAAACCAGTACAAACCCCCCCTGACCCCCACATACCCAAACAAACCCCTTAAAAACCTTCACACCTCACCGAACCTTTACAACCCCTACAGACTCAACACGTGACCCAGTGCTCTAACCCCAACTTCCTAAACTGGAATATACAAATAAAACCACTTCACTGTGCAGCTGTGTGTGTGTGTGTGTGTGTGTGTGTGTGTGTGTGTGTGTGTGTGTGTGAGAGAGAGAGAGACAAATAAAGGCTTAACTTACATCCCCTACTAAATGCACACAAATTCCCATAAACCCTTACAAACTTGTACAGACTCCTATAGATCCCTGACTGGATGTGTCTGTGTCTCTGTGCACCTGGTGAAACTAGTTAGTGATGTCCAGTGCTTAGCATAAATAAGTACACCCCCATTAAACAGTAAGATCTTAGTTCTTGTGTTCATTGAGATGTTGATTATGTCCAAAATTTTGACAAAACTGTGTTTAACATTTGTTTAGCTCATTACATGAAAGTACGGTTAATAATATAACTTGGATTACTAAACATTTTTTACTCAAATTAGTTGATGCAAAAATAAATACACCCCACAACATAAACTTGTACATCTAGTATCTTGTATGAACTCCATGATTTGTAAGGACAGCACCAAGTCTTCTGGGTTTGGAATGAACAAGTTGGCGACAAATTGCAACATTTATCTTTTTCCATTCTTCAAGAACGTGCTCTTATAGATGCTGGATGGAGAATGATGCTCAACTTCTCTCTTCAGAATTCCCCATGGGTGTTTGACTGGGTTGAGATCAGGAGACATACTTGGCCACTGAATTACTTTCACCCTGTTCTTCGTCAGAAACGGAATCAGTGGACTTGGATGTGTGTTCTGGATCATCGTCATGTTGGAAAAGTGCACGCTGACCAAGGACATGGAGTGATGGTAACATCTTCTCCTTCAATATAGAGCAGAACATCTGTGAATTCATGAAACCATTACAGAAATGCAGCGATACCAGCAGCACTCATGCAGCCCCACAGGAGGACGCTGCCACCACCATCTTCCACTGTAGGCATTTTTCTTTCTGCTCCTCAGCTTTGCAACACCTTACAGTTTTGAAGTCATCAGTTCCAAACATATATCTTGGTCTCATCACTCCAGAGTACAGAGTCCCAGTAGTCTTCATCTTTTTCAGCATGGGCCCTGGCAAATTCTAGGTGGGCTTTTTTGGTGCCTGTCCTTCAGGAGAAGCTTCCTTTGTGGACCACACCCATGCATGCCAGTCCTCTGCAGTGTACGCCATATTGTATCACGGGAAACAATCATCCCAGTTTGGCTTTCTACTTCTTTAGCTAACTGCAGCGAACTTACATGGTGATGTTCTTCAGCCCTTCTCATCAGAAGACGCTCCTGTCGAGGTGTTACCTTCCGTGGACATCCTGGACGGCCTGGACGTCTCTGTGAGATGGGTGCATTCCATCTTTGGATCCAAGATTTGTCTTTCTCAGATCTTCTGACATTTCTCTTCCATGTTGACAGCGTAGAATGGGAAGGGCTATTCTGTGTTTAGTGACGCCCTTTTATAATCGACTGTTTTGCATCATGGTCTTGAATTAATTTGTTCGGAAAAATACTTTTTGCTGTGTGCAAATGAACAAATCTAGTTTGCAATTAATGGCCCACATTTGTGGAAGTGTTTTTGTAGGCAAGTGTCCCATAGAAAATGCTGGTTCTGAGAGGAGGGGAAAAGTTTACTGACAGATCTGTTGGGGTGTAACTCATTACGCTGGGCACTGGGCGCATGTCTCAGTGTGTGTGTGTGTGTGTGTGTGTGCGTGTGTGTGTAGATTTGTTTGTTGCATGTTAATGGGAGAATGTTGATGTTCTCTTTGAACTTGTTTGGAGTAACATTTCGCACAGAGTTTCACACATCTTCAACATGGCCTTTGAACTTTAAACTGTGTGTGTGTGTGTGTGTGTGTGTGTGTGTGTGTGTGTGTGTGTGTGTGAACGGAGTGGTTTATTTACTTTATGTTCATTTATCTACAAACTCAATTTCTCTTTGGCATGCAGCACTACAGACCTCTCTCTCGGGTGTGTGTGCAAAATTTTGTGTTTGATGATTTTCAGCGAGATTTTTGACAGTGAAGAAGGAAATGCAGCTCCGTCTTAACCTCAGGCTCATCACTGAGCACACACTCTCAATTCACTGGGCTGAGGGTTCCTCTGTGACCATGTTCTTCTGTGGACCAGTTTTTTCATCTCACATGCAAAAGCTCTATAACAGTGTATTCTGGATTGGGTTTGGGCCGGACTGTTCCAGTGCCCCCCCCCCCCCTCTCTCTCTCCCCCCCCCTCTCTCCCCCCCTTCTCTCTCTCTCTCTCTCTCTGTCTCTCTCCCCCCCCTCTCTCTCTCTCTGCGCATGCGCGGTGCGGCAGGGACGCGAGTGTGGCGTGTAGAGCGCGTGAGAGCGATTGGCGTTGTGCCAATTTTCTTTTTGCCTTTTTTCGCCATTTATAACATCTTTTTGGCTAAATCTATCTTTTTTGTGTGAGTGCCTGTGTGTGTGCGTGTGTGTGTGTGTGTGTGTTGCTGGAGCATGGCGGCTCAGAACACACAGCGTTTTGAAAGTTGAACTCGCCGGCGCGGTGTCACGTGGTGTGCGCGTGGTGTGCGCGCGGCGGGTTTAGAGGAGTGTGTGTTAGCGGTTGGTGATGTGGTGGGACATGAGAACATCGTCTCTGCTTCCCGCATGAACAGCGCTGTGGTTACGTTTGTTAATAGTGTTGAT
The DNA here is from genome assembly GCA_030347435.1 of Clarias fuscus. Classification (NCBI taxonomy): domain Eukaryota; kingdom Metazoa; phylum Chordata; class Actinopteri; order Siluriformes; family Clariidae; genus Clarias; species Clarias fuscus. The sequence goes on along the minus strand of CM059204.1, from coordinate 176,279 downwards.
AAAGTGGCTAAACTCGTCCAGACCGGAATCAGTGTTAATAACGAGCACATCCTGGTTTCTCCCCTGAGCTCCCCAGCCAAGAAAATAGTTCTGTCCAACGTCCCTCCCTTCATACCTGATAGTGTCATCGCTGCAGAACTGTCCAGATATGGAAGACTGGTCTCCCCTATAAAGAAAATCCCCCTGGCCTGTAAATCCCCTCTGATTAAACACCTGGTGTCTTTTAGGAGAGGTGTTTGTTGTTTTTATGATCTTTAAAGAGGGTGTAGAAGAGCTAAATGCTGTTTTTAAATTCAGAGTTGACAACTTTGATTACAGTATATTCGCCTCCTCAGACACTGATATAAAATGTTTGAAATGTGGTGCAATGGGACATCTGGTCCGTGCTTGTCCCGAAAGACAGAGCGATCCTGGTGCTTCCGAGCGACCGGGTCACGACGCGACCGTGCCGGGCGAGGCCGCTCCCCCTGCGACTACAGCTCGGCCGTCTGCCGAGGGACCCGGTAACGCTGCTGACCCAGAGCCTATAGAGACCGAACCCCAAGCCCAGCCTGCAGTCCAAGAGTCAACTGGAGTTACATCGACACCAGAAACAACGAGCTCGGCCAAACCGGAGCGAGGGGAGCCCAACGTGACCCGGCCGGCGCCGGAGAGGCCGAGCACGGCCGATAAGGTCACGGAGGGTTCGGGTGCAGAGCTGGAGCTACCGGTGCTCTCGGCGATGGGTACAAGGGCGAGGAGCCGCCAACTGGAAGCATCAGCCTCCGCACTGTCACGAGGGGACGAGGCGGACATAGAGATGGAAGAAGAGCCCTCCTTCAAGGCACCAAAAAGGAAAAAGGACCGGAAAGGAGGAGGAAAAAAACTCCTCAAAAAAGACCCCGAACCGGAGTCAGACAGCGATGGGTACATCTCAGACTCTGTGCTGCTTCTCACCGCAGAGGAAGAAAGAATGCCAGTCGTACACAGCGAGGAATCTATACATGTTGTTCTAGAGAAGACAAAAAGGGGCTCAAAAATTAAAATAGAAGACCACTTCTCAAGCAAGAGAAATATTACAGAAGACAAAAAGTTTTCGCTGAACTTGAAATCTTTAGACTAAAGAAATGGATCACTAAAATAATCAAGGAACTCGCTGAAGAGGAACTTTTAGAATGATTTTTACTCTGTGCTGGACACTGGTATGTCTTCTTTTATATAAAACTGTCTTTTTATCTATATACTTTTTAATGAGTGAAGTAAATATTGCGAGTTTAAATATTAATGGGGCAAGAACATGTGAAAAAAGAGCCAAACTATATGAACTACTAAAACAGAAACATGTTGATGTGGCTCTACTTCAAGAGACGCACAGCGACTCCAAGAACGCTGTGGACTGGTCCAAAGAGTGGGATGGGCTCGCGATCCTGAGCCACAATACACCACTGAGTGGTGGAGTCGCACTGCTCGCTGCTCGCAGTTTTATACCGAACTCTTACACAGTAGAAGAATTTTTAAATGGGAGGCTTTTAAAAGTGAGAACGTTTTATGAAAATGAAGTTTTTGTTTTTATTTGTGTGTACACTCCCACCAAGGCAGTAGAGAGGATGATGTTTTTAGACAAATTAAGCAGCGTAATTAATGACTGTAACTCTACTGACATTTTAATTCTGGGTGGGGATTTTAACTGCACAACCGACAACCTGGACAGAAACCATAGAGAACCTCACATGGCCTCCCGTAAACGCATGTGGGAGATGATGGAGGCCCAGGACTTGAGTGACATATGGAGAGACTTAAATAAGAAACAAAGACAGTACACCTGGGCCCATTCCATAGAGAACACGCTCTCACTGGCAAGACTCGATCGATTTTATTGTTTTAAACATCAGCTGTCTTATTTTACTAAATGTTTTATTGTCCCAGTAGGCATCTCCGACCATAGCATGGTGCAGTGCACTGTCAGTAGGAAAAACCTCAAGCCTAAGAGCGCCTACTGGCATTTTAACACCCTGCTTTTAGAAGATGCCAATTTTATTGAGTCTTTTACCTTTTTATGGACCAGTCTTAAATCACAAAAGGCAGATTTTAGCTCTCAACAGTACACACTCAATGTCACAAAAGACATTGTTAGATCAATGAGAGCGCTGGAGACTGAAATAATGGAACTCCAGTGTCTAGAGACCAAAGAAAATAGAGGAAACAGTGAAAACCTGAAAAACAAAAAAGCCCTAATGAACGACCTACTGGGCACTGCAGCACAGGGGGCGCTGGTCCGCTCACGGTTTAAACACGCAACAGAAATGGATGCTCCTTCTAAGTTCTTTTTTGGTCTGGAACAAAAAAATGGACAGAAAAGAATCATACATGCTGTGCGATCAGAGTCAGGGGATCTCGTATCAGAGCCCTCTGAGATACGCAAGCAGACACACGGCTTCTACTCAAAGCTGTACAGTAGTGAGTGGTCAGAAGCACATGCAATGGAGGAAACCTTCTTGAAAAATCTGCCCAAGCTGTCAGAACAAGCTGCCACTGACATGGCTGCAGAACTGACACTGGCAGAGATTCAGAAGGCTCTCCAAGGCCTGAAGAACGGGCGGGCGCCGGGTATAGACGGTCTCCCTGTAGAGTTCTACAAGGCGTTTTGGTCAGTAATAGGACAGGATGTACTAGAGGTGTTGCAGGACAGCGTGAAAGGAGGAAAGCTCCCGGTGAGCTGCAGGAGGGCTGTCCTGACCTTACTGCCAAAAAAGGGAGACCTGACGCACCTGGGGAACTGGCGCCCGGTATCACTGCTGTGCACTGACTACAAACTACTCTCAAAAGCATTAGCCTCAAGACTGACAAAGGTACTGGAGCAGGTCATTCATCACGACCAGACGTACTGCGTGCCTGGTAGGTCTATCTTTGATAATATACATTTCATTCGTGATATTTTGGATGTCTCTAGACTCCTGGATCTAAAGACTGGTCTCATTTTACTGGACCAAGAAAAAGCTTTCGACCGGGTTGAACACAAATACCTGTGGAAGGTGCTGGAAAGCTTCGGGTTCAACCCAGGATTCACCACAATGATCAAGACATTGTACAGTGACATTGAGAGTGTACTGAAGGTTAATGGTGGTTTATGTGTCCCTTTTAAAGTACACAGAGGTATTAGACAAGGCTGCTCTCTGTCAGGCATGTTATATTCTTTAGCAATCGAACCTCTTTTATGTAAACTAAGAGAGCAGCTTTCTGGTTTTAATATACCTCATTTTAATAATTCAACCTGTCTTTCAGCTTATGCCGATGATCTAGCTGTAATGGTCAACACACAGGCAGATGTGGATCTTTTAACTGATGTTTTAGAAGATTTTAAGGTTTTATCATCTGCTAAAATCAACTGGACTAAAAGTGAAGCCATTTTAGTAGGAGAATGGGGAGACGACCGGCCCACACTACCAGGGGGTTTAATGTGGAAAAAGACTTGGGTGTCTACCTGGGCAGTGCTGAGTTTTTAAACAAAAACTGGGAGGGTATCATTGAAAGCATAAAAGGCAGACTAAGCAGATGGAAGTGGTTGGCCCCAAAAATGTCTTACAGAGGACGAGTGCTGGTCATCAACAACCTAGCAGCATCGTCCCTGTGGCACAAACTGGCATGTATGGACCCACCACCAAACCTGCTAGCAAGCATACAGGCCCTACTGGTAGACTTTTTTTGGGACAAACTGCACTGGCTACCACAAAGTCTTCTTCACCTGCCCAAAGAGGAAGGAGGACAGGGCCTGGTGCAGCTAGCCAGCAGAACTGCAGCCTTCCGTCTGCAATTCATCCAGAGGCTTCTCACCGGAGCGAGTGATGAAGGATGGAGAGCGGCAGCCTACACACTCCTACGCACGGTGGGAGGACTTGGGCTGGACAGAACTCTGTTTTTAATGGACCCCACAGCACTGGACACTACTGGATTACCAGTATTTTATCAAAGACTTTTTAAAATCTGGACCTTTTTTAAAAAACAAAACAAAGGAAGCAGAACGTTACACTGGCTGCTGGAGGAGCCCCTAGTCTGTGGAGGGCAGCTGGACATTTCTAGTCCAACCACACCAGCACTATCCAAGACCCTGATCTCCGCAGGGATCGTGACACTCCGGCAGCTGGTGAACATCACCGGACCAGACCTGTCTCGAGCAGAGGACCTGGCAGCACAGATGGGACTTCAGTCTCAACGGGTCGCCAATCAACTCCTACATCGCTGGAGAACCGCCCTAACGTCGGAGGAACGCGTTCAGCTGATGGAACACGCAAACAACGAGACCAATCCTACAGAAGAGGAATGTTTTCCACAGCTGACGATAACTCCAGACCTAGAGGGTTATGGCGGCCCCCTCCTGGAGCTCGAGGGTGAGGAAGACATGGACTTTGAGACAGTGTCTGGTAAGGTTTTATACAAAGCTTGTGTGAAGGTCCTAAACAAGAAAAAACTGAACGGGAGGGTCGACACCCCATGGCGCACTGAACTGGGTTTTAATAATGATTTTAAACCAGAGTGGAGGGAACTGTACAAACCACCATTAACCAAAAAGTCTGCTGACCTCCAGTGGAGGATTTTACATGGAATTGTCTCTGTGAACTCTTTTATCTCCATTTTAAATCCTGAAGTCACACAGGAATGCCCCTTCTGTTCACAGAGAGAAACTGTTTTCCATGCTTTTATACATTGCTCCAGGTTGTCACCTTTGTTTAACCTTTTAAAACACATTTTTTTATCACTGAATGTAGATTTTACTCATCAGCTTTTTATTCTTGGTTTTAAATACGTCCGGAGAAACAGGTTCAAATGCCAGCTTATTAATTTTACCATTGGTCAAGCCAAGATGGCAATTTATATAAGCAGAAAAAATAAGCTGACACAAAGCACAGACTGCGACCCCAAAAAGATCTTCTCCAGACTTGTTAAATCAAGAATTTTAATTGATTTTAATTTTTACAAAAATATGAAAGCCATAAATATGTTTAAAACTATATGGTGCTGTGAGGAGACCTTGTGCTCAGTAGAAGATGACGAAATCATCTTTGCCACATATTTTAACTAAAAAAAAAAAAAAAAGCACAATAACTATATATGTTTAAAAAAAAAAAAACTATAATGTCTTAAAATGTCTTATTTATTTATTTATTTATCTTTTTTTACCAATTATTTATAGGCGCAATCCTTATGTTTTTTATAAAACAAAATTTGTAAAATAAAGGATTGTAAAAGTCAAAGTCTCTCTCTCTCTCTTGGCTGTTGGTAGGTCGTGTGTAGGGGATGTGAAGGTGTACAGCACTTGTCTCTCCCTCCATCTGTGTAAGAGCCAGTGAAGATTGTGTAGAGGTGGAGCGGGTGGTGAAGAGTTGTGGATGTGGAGATGGTAGAGATGCTGTAGAGATATGGAGGCGGTGATGGTGTAGAGGTGGTGAGGTAGACATGGTGTGAAAGTGGAGATGGTTTATATGGTGTGGAGGTGGAGATTGTGTAGAGATTACACTCATTACTGTAGAACATGTTCACTATGAACTGACCTCAACACACACACACACACACACACACACACACACACAGCTCATAGATAACATCTCATGCGCCCTTTCACATACACAATCACACATACATGCCCACTCCCAGGTAACACACACTCACACACAGAATCTTAGTGTCTTATATTATATTAGTTTCTTATAATGCATTATAGTGTATCATAGTGAGTTATAGTGCATTATAATATATTAGAGTTTGTTATAATGTATTATAGTGTATTATACTTAGTTATAATGTATTATATAAGATATTATATATATAGTTTGTTATACTTTGTTATAATGTATCTGTTATAGTTTTATGTATTTTATTGTGTTATAGTTTGTTATAACGTTATTATAGTGTATTATACTTTGATATAATGTATTATAGTGTATTGCAGTTTGTTGTAATGTACTAAAATGTATTATAGTATGTTATAGTTTATGTATTATAGTGTATTATATTTTGTTATATTGCCGCTTCGGGCTGTAGTTCTCTCTTACCACCACATGATGGCGAGACACTACTATTTTGTCTGTCCACCATGGGCTGCACACACACACACACACACACACACACACACACAGACAGAAGATATAGGTTTAATATAATGTCGATGAAAGTTTTGATACTAGAAGACACAAAGTGTACTTAGAATGCTGAAGCATGTTTAAAGACAAAGCGTGTGTGTGTGTGTAGAGGACTCTGGATGGTACTTCCCGAGTGTGAAGCGTGATCCTGAGCGATATCTACAGACATGTCCTGAATTAGTGTGTCAGTGGCTAAGGAACCTGAAAGAGAGCGGGAAAGTTCTTCTGCTCATCACCAGCTCACACTCTGACTACTGCAGACTGGTGTGTGAACACATCCTGGGGTGAGTCTGTCCTAGAAAAACAGATACACACACACACACACACACATACACACTGATCTGATCATTGATTATGTCTCTGATCTGACCCCTCTTCCTGAGAAGCATGGTGGTTATCTCCTGCACGAAGAACATGCTGGGTTTGATGAGCTCTTGAATGTCGCATGATCTTCTGAGAAGCTGCTGAAATATCTGAGGTGTGTGTTCATGTGACTCAGGCTGATCAGAGATGCAAAAGGAGGAACGTTCTAATTCGGAGTTCCTGAGCCACTGCAGCTTGAGCTGTTTGTACGTTTTGAATCTGCAGATGTTGAAGTTTCCTTCTGGTCTAGTGCGAAAAGGTCAAAGGGGCTCAGAGTTGTGAACATCAAAAGTCAGTTACTTTATTCTGAAAGAAGCACACAAGGCGTTGGAGTAGTTCTCATGAAGCCATTGCATAGAGTAACCTCCCGGAGAAACCTGGGGAAGATCCACAAAAACGTTGGGGTTCACTATCAGTGTCCTGAGCGGATGATCATATCATGTGTACTTCATCATCGCTTCTTTTATCATCTCTATCATCTGTACTTCATCATATTATTACTAATGTTTTGTGTGTTTGTTTGTGTGTGTGTTCAGGAAGGATTTTGAGGACATTTTTGATGTTATCATCACTAATGCACTGAAGCCTGGTTTCTTCTCTCTAATTCCACACCAGAGACCCTTCAGGACCCTCGGTGAGACACACACACACGTCTACATAAAAACTGTTGTAAGATGTCTCAGTGTCCTACTTTGTCTTGCTGGTCCGTCTCTTCACTGCTTTAACCACAGATTTGAGTTTCTAAGATGAACAAAGCAGTGATCAGAGCTCCACAAAGCTGCCTGGGGTGTACAGAGTGATATGCCTCCTTAAGAACTCTTATTATCCCTGCTGGGGCAGTTAATATACTGCCTTTATTTTGGCAGTTCATTGTTTAATTTTGATTAGTGTGAGAAAATGTGTGTGAGTCAGAATGATCAGATGGTCCCTGATGAACGAGCCGAGGGCGACGGTGCTGAGGGAAAAACTCCCTGAGATGGTAACAGGAAGAAACCTTGAGAGGAACCAGACTCAACAGGGAACCCATCCTCATCTGGGTGATAACGGAGAGCAGGGATTGATCAGCACTCATACTGTGTGTTAGGAGGCTGGAAGTTCAGTATAACAGGAGACGTGTTTAAGTTCATATGGAGTCCAGTTCATTATTGGAGACTCAGGTAGAAAACTGTTAGAATTCCACTTCTGAACTATCGAGTGACTGCAGTCACGAGTCCTCAGATTAAAAACTCTTCTATTGCTAGATGGAACTATGATGTGCGACACAAAGGGATAAATGTGCTGGGTTTCTTCTTGGGATGGTAAGGGACTGGGCTATTGTATTGGGATGTATTGGAGCCTGCGTCTTGGTCTCAGACTTTTTCTTTTTCAAAACCTTTCCTTCCTGCTTGAACACGTATTCTTGGTTCTAGACAGAGCATTCGCCTAACAGTTTTTTATCCTTGGGCCAAAATATTCAGCGAGACAGAAACACACTCTAGTTCTGATAAACTTTCTGTCTGAAACAACAAAATGAGCAACATAGAAAACAAGACCGAGGGGAGTGTGAGGGTTCAGGTGTATCAAGGCTGCAGTGAACGTGTGGATGTTTTAGGACCAGGTCGCTGCAGGACTGCTTGACAAAAAAAATTCAAACACTTTTAAATGCTCTTTCCCTGTCTCATTTTCCCTCTGTCTGTCTCTCTGTACAGTGAGTGATGTGGAGAGTGGGACAGGCCTGCCCTCTTTGGAGAAGTGTGGTTGGTTCTCACAGGGAAACTGGCCACACCTACATGACCTGCTCAAATCCCTGACCTGCAAACAGCAGCCCAAGGTGTGTGTGTGTGTGTGTGTGTGAGAGAGAGAGAGAGAGAGAGAGAGAGAGAGAGAGAGAGGTTTGACTGTTATAATACTTACGGTGTGTGTGTGTGTGTGTGTGTGTGTGTGTGTAGGTGGTGTATTTTGGGGACAGTATGCGCTCTGACATGTTTCCAGTGGTCACGTTTGCAAACTGGGAGACTGTATTGATCCTGGAGGAGATGGAGGCGGAGCGTATGGCCACAGAAAAAGACGAGAGCTCCACCTCCAACCAGAGCTCCGCCCACAATCAGGGTCCTGCAGAGAAAAGGGGAAAGTTTGATGTAAGTCACCTAAGCTGGTTATGGGCTGTGTCCCAAATCATTAAACTACATTTACTCACTCATCGTCTATAGAGCTTTATCCCGTATTCAGGGTAGTGGGTGGCCCTGAGCCTATCCCAGGAGACTTGGGGCACGAACAAGGTACATGCTGGACAGGGTGCCAATCTATTGCAGGGCACCACACATACACACGCACACACTCATTCACACACTACGGGCAATTTGGGCAACCTGCCTAATCTGCAGGTCTTTGGACTGTGGGAGGAAAACCGGAGTACCCGGAAGAAACCCACCAAGCACGGGGAGAACATGCAAAATCCATGCACTCAGAGACAGAAATCTAACCTGGCCGGGAATCGAAATCAGACCTCGGAGGTGCAAGGCAACAGTGCTAGTCACTACACCACCGTACCACCCACTAAACCACAGTTAAAATAATACACCTGCTGTAGTACTTGATACTTAACGTGTGTGTGTGTGTGTGTGTGTTTGGGCAGGAGTGTATGAAGGCCCCCTCGGCTGTGTCTCAGCAGTGGGGCTCGTATTTCATGGACGTACAGGTGGATGAAGCTGGACAGGAGCGCGAAATGCTGACCTGGTGCTGCAGCTCCATCCACAAATACAGCAGTGTGGCTATACCCAGTGTGGAGAGTATAGCAGGTATGCACAAAAACACACAGACAGACCTGCCGAAAGTAAGTTGCAGTAGTCCAGTTTTAAGAAATAACAAGAGACTGAATAAGTACCTGATTGGCCTGTGTGGAGAGAAAGTAACGAATTCGTCTGATGTTGTAAAGAAGAAATTGACAATAGCGAGTAAGGTTAGTAATGTGTGTCAAGTAGTCAAGTCAAGTCAAGTAGGCTTTTATTGTCATTTCAACCATATACAGTTCAGTACACAGTGAAAGGAAACAACGTTCCTCCAGGACCGAGGTGCTACATACATGCAAACGACATAAATTAACAACACAACATAAATTAGCAATGCAGATTTTACATTTTTAAGTTAACCTAAACTATCAATTTCTATACAAAAAAGAGACAACAGACAACAAAGTGCACGTGCAAATGTGCAAACGAAGAGCTACATGACAACAAAAAATAACAACGTAACACAACAACGTAACACGTTACAGTAAAGAAATACCTTTTTAGTGATAAGGTATGTGTTGAGGTAGTGGAGAGAGCAGCAAGTAAACAATTAACATTGTGTTCAAAAAATATTTTCTGCAAATAGCAAAGTGAAATAAAATAATGTGCAAATATTGCAAAGAGCAGTTCAGATAGGTGGGTATGAACAAATTAAGGTGGTTGTAGATCAGTGTGATTATGCATGTGTGTGTTTATCAGTTCAGTCCGGATGTTATTTAGTTCGTCTGTTTTAGTGATTTGTGTGTGTGTGTGTGTGTGTGTGTGTGTGTGTGTGTGTGTGTGTGTGTGTGTGTGTGTTTATCAGTCCAGCCTCTTTGTGTTGAGGAGACGGATGGCTTGCGGGTAAAAACTGTTACATAGTCTGGATGTGAGTGCCCGAATGCTTTGGTACCTTTTTCCAGATGGCAGGAGGGTGAAGAGTGTGTGTGATGAGTGTGTCGGGGCAGCCACAGTAGATGTAGATGTCTTCGATAGAGGGGAGAGAGACCCCGATGATCTTCTCAGCTGTCCTCACTATCCGCTGTAGGGACTTGTGGTCTGATATGGAACAATTCCCAAATCAGACAGTGATGCAGCTGCTCAGGATGCTCTCGATGGTTCCTCTATAGAAGGTGGTGAGGATTGGTGGTGGACGCTGGACCTTTCTCAGCCTTCTCAGGAAGAAAAGATGTTGTTGGGCTTTCATTTGCAGAGAGCTGGTGTTGAGGGACCAGGTGAGGTTCTCCTCCAGGTGGACACCCAGGAATTTTGTGCTCTTGACGATCTCAACAGATGAGCCGTCGATGCTGAGCGGAGAGTGATCGCTCTGTGTCCTCCTGAAGTTGACAATCATCTCTTTTATCTTATAGACATTCAGAGACAGGTTGTTGTCTGTACACTAGTCAGTTAGCCTCTTCACTTCCTCTCTGTACGCCGATTCGTCATTCTTGCTGATGAGACCCACCACGGGCGTGTCATCGGCGAACTTGATGATATGATTGCAGCTGTGTGTCGCTACAAAGTCAGCAGTGTGAACAGCAGGGGACTGAGCACACACCCCTGGGGGGCCCCAGTGCTCAGTGTGGTGGTGCTGGAGGTATAGCTTCCGATCCGCCCTGCCTGAGGTCTTTCGGTCAGGAAGTCCAGGATCCAGTTACAGAGGGAGGTCTTCAGGCCCCATTTGGCTCAGCTTCCCGATCAGGTGTTGGGGGATGATTGTATTGAATGCTGAACTGAAATCTATGTACAGCATTCTGACGTAAGTGTCCTTCTTGTCCAGGTGTGTCAGTGCCAGGTGGAGTGTGGTGGAGATGGCGTCGTCCGTCGAACGGTTTGAACGATACGCGAACTGCAGGGGGTCTAGTGAGGGGGGCAGCAGGGTCTTAATGTGTCTCATGACGAGTCGCTCGAAGCACTTCATGATGATGGGTGTGAGTGCAACAGGTCGGTAGTCATTGAGACAGGACACAGAAGACTTCTTCGGCACGGGGACAATGGTGGTAGACTTGAAGCATGTGGGAACGACGGCGCTGCTCAGAGAGATGTTGAAGATGTATGTGAGAACATCTGCCAGCTGTTCTGCACATTCTCTGAGCACTCTGCCTGGGATGTTGTCTGGCCCAGCAGCTTTACGAGGGTTGACTCTTCGCAGAGTTTTCCTCACATCAGCCGTGGTGAGACACAGCACCTGGTCGTTCAGAGGAGGGGTGGTCTTCCTCGCCGTCACGTCGTTCTGCAAGTCGAACCGTGCGTAGAAACTGTTCAGCGCATTCAGAAGGGAGCCGTCACTGTCACATGCAGGTGATGAAGTCCTGTAGTTGGTGATGGCATGTATGCCTTGCCACATGCGGCGTGCTGTCTCTGAAGTGATTGGCCTTCGCCCCTCTGATGGCCCGGGACAGTTTAGCCCTTGCTGTTCTTAGGGCCGCCTTGTCCCCCGCTCTGAAGGCAGAGTCTCTGGTTCTCTGAAGTGCACGCACCTCCGCAGTAATCCACGGTTTCTGGTTGGGTTGTGAGATGATGTTCTTGGAGACAGTGACGTCATCGGTGCACTTGTTGATGTAGCTGGTCACTGATGACGTGTACTCCTCCAAGTCGGTGTAGTCGCCGTAAGTTTCAGCCTCCCTAAACATGTTCCAGTCAGTGTTCTCGAAACAGTCCTGAAGAGCAGAGATGGCTCCTGCTGGCCAGGTTTTCACCTGCTTCAGAACCGGTTTTGAACGCCTGACGAGTGGTCTGTATGCTGGAATTAGCATAACAGAGATGTGGTCTGAGTAGCCGAGGTGGGGGCGGGCCTCTGCCCGATATGTGGCTGGGATGTTTGTGTAAACAAGATCCAGCGTGTTTTCCCCTCTCGTTGCAAAGTCCACATACTGATGGAATTTAGGAAGCACTGACTTGAGATTTGCATGCTTGAAATCTCCAGCAACAACACCATCCGGGTGTGTGTTCTGCAGATTACTGATCCATACATACAGTTCACAGAGTGCCTCCTTAGCATTAGCGCTAGGTGGAATGTACACTCCGATAATGAAAACAGTGGTGAATTCCCGCGGTAAATAAAAAGGTCTACATCTAACAGTCACAATCTCCAGCAACGATGAGCAAAAACTAGAAACTAGTTCTTACACCATTTCGTGTTGATGTAAACACACAAGCCGCCGCCGCGAGTCTTACCGCACAGAGCTGCATTTCTGTCGGCGCGAAACGAGGTGAGTCCGTCTAGCTGAATGGCGGCGTCTGGAACTCTGTCGCTGAGCCATGTCTCCGTGAAAACAAAGACGCAGCAGTCCCTAAACTCATGCTGTGTATTCTGTTGGAGTTGGATGTAGTCCAGTTTATTGTCCAGAGAGCAGACGTTTGATAAGATGATGGGCGGAAGAGCTAGGCTTTGTTTTTAGCCAGGCACAGACTCCCGCCCGCTTGCCGCGCTTCTGCTTCCTCGCGCACCGCTTACAATGTCCCCTCCTCCGGCTACCGACATCAGGCAACGCCGAGGTCTCGAGGCCTGGTTCACGCAGCAAGCCGAGGTAGTGTAGCTTCTCACGCAGCTCATCTTGAATTAAATTTGCCGGTTTATTTAGTTGTAAAAGTGTCTGGCGGTGGTAAGCACGAACACTGTTTGCGCCGGAGTCCATATACTGGGTAAAATAAACACGCTACAACACGAAGTAAACAAAGTAGCACCATTTTGGCTCCGGAGCGGCCGCTGCGTGCTACTGCCGCGCCGCCATCTTGGATCGAGTGTGTTATTAGTAATTAGTGAATATGACTGTTGAATGTCTAGAGTAACCCAAGGGAGCAAAGGAGAGAATGAATTGAGTGTCCTCTGCATAACAGTGGTATGCAGCTGTGTGAGGGGATGACCTCACCGAGAGATCATCGGGTATAGAAGGAGAACAGAAGAGGACCAAGTGCTGAGCCCTGTGGGACGCCAGAGTAGATGTGCATCTCCTCCATGTCACCTCCTACGACCTAACTTCTAAGTAGGAAGCAAACCATTGCCACAGATTCCAAGGCTAGTAAGCATAGACAAGAGCATCTTGTGGTTCATGTCCAGGAGGACGAGGACAGATGACAGTTTAGCTGATCTAGCAGCACGGAGCTTCTCAGTGACAGACAGATGGGCAGTCTCTGTGCAATGTGCCGCTTTTAATCCGGATTGGTTGGGCTCATTAAGGTTGTTCTGTGAGAGATAAAGAGACATTTGGTTGTAAACAGTGCGTTCAATAGAAAAGAGGTGATACAGGACGAGAGTTACTGATGTCAAGTCAATTTTATTTATATAGCGCTTTTAACAATTGACATTGTCGCAAAGCAGCTTTACACAATAAAAGAAGTAAGTTTGTATGCAATGTGTATGAATCAAAATGATAAGATTGTCCCTGATGAGCAAGCCGAGGGCGACGGTGGCAAGGAAAAACTCCCTGAGATGGTAATAGGAAGAAACCTTGAGAGGAACCAGACTCAACAGGGAACCCATCCTCATCTGGGTGATAACGGAGAGCAGGGATTGATCAGCATAATAATGTGTACTGGAAGTTCAGTATAACAGGAGAAGTGTTTAAAATTAAAATTAAAAGGAGTCCAGTTTGTTCCTGGAGGCTCAGGTAGACGAGAGATTACCTGAGAGGTAGGAGATTCAAATTCTGAGCTATCGAACAACTGAAGCCACAGGTCCCCAGAGCATCAATCGATGACAGGACAGTCTTCATGGAAACCATCCCCAGCCACCACACGAATCCAGGCAGACCACACGGGGCATCCATGTGACGAGATCTCCAACCAGAAGCAGGACTCCAGGACGGGTTAGACGGGTCCAGAGGGCAGAGGGGTCTGGATCACTCAGGAGTGACATGTATAGCTCGACAGAGAGAGGGAGAGAGAGGGAGAGAGGGAGAGGAGAGAGCAGAAGAGGAGAGAATGTCCGCTCGCTCTTGTGAGATGGCCGGAGCATTGTGGGAGGGGTTGGGCTAAGGAGCAGGTGGTGGGATCGGAGGACGAGATGACATGCTGGATCTCTTGTGTTGGCAAATATCTGGGAGATTTTTGTTATTTTCCCATCATAAAAGATGAAAGAAAGAAAGTGTCTCTCTCTCTCATACACACACACACACACACACACAAATATCAAGTCAATTGAAGGAGGCTTTATTGTCACTACAAGCATATGCTGTTAGTACACAGTGAAACGAAACAACTAGCTATAAATATCTTATATATTTTATATATATATATATGACATGTTATGTCGGACCTTTTTGGTAAAACAAACATTCAGTATCTAATATTCAGTAACGATGCGTATGTGCATGTGTGTGTCTTCCCTCAGGTCTTCCTCTAAATTTCCAGTTTAAGCGGTTCTCCCAGACTCAACCTTGCACATCTGGCTATTACCCATCAGCCCCACGCACCTTACTGAAGAGGGAGGCGTCCTGAGCTATCCAGTGGTGTGTGCGTGTGTGTAGTGTCAATGTTAGGTGTAACTGTAAAATTGTCCTGTTTCATTTACAGTGCCAGTATATCATCGCACTGTAGACACACTGAATGTGTGTGTGTGTGTGTGTGTGTGTGTGTGTGTGTGTGTGTGATTTATTCTGGAAAAAAAGTGCGAAACCAATGAGGTGTTATCTTGACAAAAGTATTTTGTTAAGGTGTTTATTTTGTAACTGAAGCTGTGTGTGTGTGTGTGTGTGTGTGTGTGTGTGTGTGTGTGTGTGTAAAGATGAACATTAAAAGTTGTGAATTGATGCCTCCTTGCCAGTCTGTGATCGCCAGCGGTGTGTGTGTGTGTGTGTGTGTGTGTTTGTTCAGACGTCTCTGTACGTTACAGGTGTATAAAGACATTCTCATATACACCTGTGTGTGATCATTACACTGTGTGTGTGTGTTATTGAGTTTCTGTACTGTAATAAAGATTCATGGAGATCGCAGCCAGGTCGTCGCTCTCACCTCTCCAGCTGAACCTTACCTCTGGATGTGTGAGGGCAGAGACAGAAGACTGGAGTGTATTATTGTTGCATTTATAAATTAATCATTTAATTTTTAACAATATTTTTATTGATTTTAAACAGGGATATAACAGAGTAAACTTTATAAACCCCTTATAAACCCCTATACACCCCACCACACCCCTCCCTGACTTACATGTTTAAGAAAGGCTGGATGCCAGGCATATTTAAAGAAGGAAAGGAGCTGGAAGTCTGGGTTTTGTGTGCAAAAAAAAGAGGAGAGGAAAAAAAACTGATGAAACAAACAAACAAACAAACAAAAAAGCCAATGAAATACGAAGGAGATTAAACTATAAATGTTCAGTCGTGGCCAAAAATTTTGAGAATCACATAAATATTGGAAATTGGAAAAGTTGCTGCTTTTTTATAATAGCAATTTGCATATACTCCAGAATGTTCTGAAGAGTGATCAGATGAATTGCATAGTCCTTCTTTGCCATGAAAATGAACTTAATCCTGAAAAAAACTTTCCACTGCATTTCATTGCTGTCATTAAAGGAGCTGCTGAGATCATTTCAGTAATCGTCTTGTTAACTCAGGTGAGAATGTTGACGAGCTCAAGGCTGGAGATCATTATGTCAGGCTGATTGGGTTAGAATGGCAGACTTGACATGTTAAAAGGAGGGTGATGCTTGAAATCATTGTTCTTTCATTGTTAACCATGGTGACCTGCAAAGAAACGCGTGCAGCCATCATTGCGTTGCATAAAAATGGCTTCACAGGCAAGGATATTGTGGCGACTAAGATTGCACCTAAATCAACAATTTATAGGATCATCAAGAACTTCAAGGAAAGAGGTTCAATTCTTGTTAAGAAGGCTTCAGGGCGTCCAAGAAAGTCCAGCAAGCGCCAGGATCGTCTCCTAAAGAGGATTCAGCTGCGGGATCGGAGTGCCACCAGTGCAGAGCTGCTCAGGAATGGCAGCAGGCAGGTGTGAGTGCATCTGCACGCACAGTGGAAGGGTTGGAGGTGGGTGTGGGATGGGGTGTGTGTCAATCAATATTTCAGGAGGGGCCACCCCTGGACAACGGCACATTCACGTGAATATATATTTAGTGTAGAGTCCAGCAGGACTAATTATGACATCATAACTAAAAGGGAGAGCCAGAAGGAAACACAGACATGAGGGGGAACTGGGATGTAAACCAACTAATCACCTCACCATCAACCTTTCTTTACTCATTTTGAGTTTGTTACTTATTTTGAAAGTTTTTTTTGTACAAAGTTACACTGATGTATGTTTAGGAGATAATACGATTTTATACATATTATAAAATAATTGGTGTTATTACTGCTACAGTATAAAAGCCATGTTTTTTAATTTTACATGCCAGTAAATTAATTGTGTTTTAAGAAAGACATTTACTAAAGCACAAAATTGCTTTGAAGTTTCCATCACTGGACAGATCCTCACACTGTTAAAAAAATTTTAAGAGAAGTGGAATTACCCTAAATATTTAAGTTGGCATGAGCAGAAGCTGCGTTTAGGCTGGGAATAAGTGAAGACCTCTGCTGGCAGGTTTGATTGACAGGTCAGGCGCAAGGTAACCATCGAATAACGAATATGGCAACAATGAATAAAGAAGGCGTGTGTCAAATAATGAAATGGTGGCATCTATTGACAGAAGCTACAAGTAGACCTTAAAGTAGAAAATAGTGATGCTGAATTTATTGAATTTAGTAAATGTTTTTGTGTGTTTTGTTATTCAAAGCCAGACATATAATAATTTGACCTCTGTGTGTGTTATTTGGAGTATAGACAGTCGTTGTTTGATCTTACAATGATTAATAATAGTTGGGTTTTCATTAGTTGCATAATTACTTTTCATTAGATCACCTGTGATACAGTGATACAGTGTGTTGTAGTGTGTTATAGTCTTTTACAGTGCATGATAATGGAATATAGTGTGTTATAATGTATTATAGTGTGTTATAGCGTATTATAGTGTGTTATAATGTACTGTAGTGTGTTATAATGTATTATAGTGTGATATAGTGTTTAATAGTGTGTTATAATGTATTATAGTGTGTTATAGTGTGTTAAAGTATTTTATAGATGATAAAGGAATATAGTGTGTTATAATGTATTATAGTGTGTTATAATATATTGTAGTGTGTTATAATGTATTACTGTGTTATATAGTGTGTTGTAGTGTTTTATATTGTGTTATAATGTATTATAGTGTGTTATAATGTATTATTGTGTGTTATTATAGTGTGTTATAATGCATTATAGTGTGTTATAATGTATTAGTGTGTGATATATTGTATTATAGTGTGTTGTAGTGTGTTATAGTGTATTATAGTGTGTTATAATGTATTATAGAGTGTTATAATGTATTATAGTGTGTTATAGTGTGTTATAATTTATTATAGTGTGATATTATGTACTATAGTGTGTTATAATGTATTATAGTGTCTTATAGTGTCTTATAGTGTGTTATAATGTATTATAGTGTGTTATAATGTATTATAGTGTGTGATGTATTATAGTGTGATATAGTGTTTTATAGTATGTTATAATGCATTTTAGTTTGTTATAATGTATTATAGTGTCTTATAGTGTGTTATAATGTATTATATTGTGTTATGGTGTGTTATAATGTATTATAGTGTGTTATAGTGTGTTATAGTGTATTATAGTCTTTTATAGTGTATGATAATGGAATATAGTGTGTTATAATGTATTATAGTGTGGTATAGTGTATTATAGTGTGTTATATTGTGTTATACTGTGTTGTAATGTATTATAGTGTGTTATAATGTATGATAGTGTTATAATCTATTATAGTGAGTTATAGTGTGTTATAGAGTGTTATAGTGTATTGTAGTGTGTTATATTATAGTGTGTTATAATGTATTATTGTGTTATATAATGTGTTATAATGCATTATAGTGTGTTATAATGTATTCGTGTGTGATATATTGTATTATAGTGTGTTTTAGTGTGTTAAAGTGTATGATAGTGTTTTGTAGTGTATGATAATAGAATATAGTGTGTTATAGTGGATTATAGTGTGTTATAATGTATTATAGTGTTTTATAGTGTGTTATAGTGTATTATAGTGTGTTATAATGTATGATAGTGTGTTATAGTGTGTTATAGTGTATTATAGTCTTTTATAGTGTGTTATAGTGTATTATAGTGTGTTATAATGTATGATAGTGTGATATAGTGTTTTATAGTATGTTATAATGTATTCTAGTGTGTTATAATGTATTATAGTGTCTGATAGTGTGTGATAATGTGTTATAGTGTATTATAGTGTGTTATAATGTATTATAGTATGTTATAGCGTTTTATAGTATGTTATCATGTATTCTAGTTTATTATAATGCATTATAGTGTCTTATAGTGTAATATAGTGTGTTATAATGCATTATAGTGTGTTATAGTGTGTTATAATGTATTAAAGTGTGTTATACTGTGTTGTAATGTATTATAGTGTGTTATAGTGTTTTATAATGTATTATAGTGTGTTATAATGTATTATAGTGTGTTATAATGTATGATTGTGTGTTATAATGTATTATAGTGACTTATAGTGTGTTATAGAGTGTTATAATGTATTATAGTGTGTTATAATGTATTCTAGTGTGTTATTGTGTGTTATACTGTTTTCTAATGTATTTTAGTGATTTATAGTGTTTTATAATGTATTATAGTGTGTTATAATGCATGATAGTGTGTTACACTGTATTATAGTTTGATATTGTATATTATAGTGTGTTATAATGTATTATAGTTTGTTATAATGTATTACTGTGTGATATATTGTATTATAGTGTGTTATAGTGTATTATAGTGTTTTATAGTGGATGATAATGGAATATAGTGTGTTATTTATTATTGTGCGTTATAGTGTATTACACTGTGTTATAATGTATTATAGTGTGTTATAATTTATTATAGTGTGATATTATGTATTATAGTGTGTTATAATGTATTATAGTGTCTTATAGTGTGTTATAATGTATTATAGTGTGTTATAATGTATTATAGTTTATTATACTATGTTATAATGTATTATAGTGTGATATAGTGTTTTATAGTATGTTATAATGTATTCTAGTTTGTTATAATGTATTATAGTGTCTTATAGTGTCTTATAGTGTGTTATAATGTATTATAGTGTGTTATAGTGTATTATAGTGTGTTATAATGTATTATAATGTGTTATAGTGTATTATAATGTATTATATTGGGTTATTGAGTGTTATAGTGTGTTGTAATGTATTATAATGTGTTATAGTATTTTAAAATGTATTATAGTGTGTTGTAATGTATGATGGTGTGTTATAATGTATTATAGTGAGTTATAGTGTGTTATAATGTATAATAGTGTGTTATATGTATTATAGTCTTTTATAGTGTATGATAATGGAATATAGTGTGTTATAATGTATTATAGTGTGGTATAGTGTATTATAGTGTGTTATAGTGTATTATAGTGTGTTATAATGTATTATAGTGTGTTATAGTGTGTTATAATGTATTAAAGTGTGTTTTTGTGTGTTATACTTTGTTGTAATGTATTATAGTGTGTTATAGCGTTTTATAATGTATTATAGTGTGTTATAATTTATGATAGTGTGTTATATTATAGTGAGTTATAGTGTGTTATAGTGTGTTATAATATATTATAGTGTGTTATAATGTATTATTGTTATATAGTGTGTTATAGTGTTTTATAGTGTGTTATAATGTATTATAGTGTGTTATAATGTATTATTGTGTGTTATTATAATGTGTTATAATGCATTATAGTGTGTTATAATGTATTCGTGTGTGATATATTGTATTATAGTGTGTTGTAGTGTGTTATAGTGTATGATAGTGTTTTATAGTGTATGATAGTAGAATATAGTGTGTTATAGTGAATTATAGTGTGTTATAGTGTGATATAGTGTTTTATAGTGTGTTATAATGTATTCTAGTGTGTTATAATGTATTATAGTGTCTTATAGTGTGTTACAATGTATTATAGTGTGTTATTGTGTATTATAGTGTGTTATAATGTATTATAGTGTGATATAGCGTTTTATAATGTATTATAGTGTGTTATAATGTATTATAGTGTGTTATAATGTATGGTTGTGTGTTATAATGTATTATAGTGTCTTATAGTGTGTATAGAGTGTTATAATGTATTATAGTGTGTTATAATGTATTCTAGTGTGTTATTGTGTGTTATACTGTTTTCTAATGTATTATAGTTATTTATAATGTTTTATGATGTATTATAGTGTGTTATAATGCATGATAGTGTGTTACAATGTATTATAGTTTGATATTGTATATTGTAGTGTGTTATAATGTATTATAGTTTGTTATATGGTATTACTGTGTGATATATTGTATTATAGTGTGTTATAGTGTATTATAGTGTTTTATAGTGGATGATAATGGAATATAGTGTGTTATTTATTATAGTGCGTTATAGTGTATTACACTGTGTTATAATGTATTATAGTGTGTTATAATTTATTATAGTGTGATATTATGTATTATAGTGTGTTATAATGTATTCTAGTGTCTTATAGTGTGTTATAATGTATTATAGTGTGTTATAATGTATTATAGTGTATTATACTATGTTATAATGTATTATAGTGTGATATAGTGTTTTATAGTATGTTAAAATGTATTCTAGTTTGTTATAATGTATTATAGTGTCTTATAGTGTCTTATAGTGTGTTATAATGTATTATAGTGTGTTATAGTGTATTATAGTGTGTTATAATGTATTATAATGTGTTATAGTGTATTATAATGTATTATATTGGGTTATTGAGTGTTATAGTGTGTTGTAATGTATTATAATGTGTTATAGTATTTTAAAATGTATTATAGTGTGTTGTAATGTATGATAGTGTGTTATAATGTATTATAGTGAGTTATAGTGTGTTATAATGTATAATAGTGTGTTATAGTGTATTATAGTCTTTTATAGTGTATGATAATGGAATATAGTGTGTTATAATGTAATATAGTGTGGTATAGTGTATTATAGTGTGTTATAGTGTATTATAGTGTGTTATAATGTATTATAGTGTGTTATAGTGTGTTATAATGTATTAAAGTGTGTTTTTGTGTGTTATACTTTGTTGTAATGTATTATAGTGTGTTATAGTGTTTTATAATGTATTATAGTGTGTTATAATTTATGATAGTGTGTTATATTATAGTGAGTTATAGTGTGTTATAGAGTGTTATAGTGTATTATAGTGTGTTATAATATATTATAGTGTGTTATAATGTATTATTGTTATATAGTGTGTTATAGTGTTTTATAGTGTGTTATAATGTATTATAGTGTGTTATAATGTATTATTGTGTGTTATTATAATGTGTTATAATGCATTATAGTGTGTTATAATGTATTCGTGTGTGATATATTGTATTATAGTGTGTTGTAGTGTGTTATAGTGTATGATAGTGTTTTATAGTGTATGATAGTAGAATATAGTGTGTTATAGTGAATTATAGTGTGTTATAATGTATTATAGTGTTTTATAGTGTGTTATAGTGTATTATAGTGTGTTATAATGTATTATAGTGTGATATAGTGTTTTATAGTGTGTTATAATGTATTCTAGTGTGTTATAATGTATTATAGTGTCTTATAGTGTGTTACAATGTATTATAGTGTGTTATAGTGTATTATAGTGTGTTATAATGTATTATAGTGTGATATAGCGTTTTATAATGTATTATAGTGTGTTATAATGTATTATAGTGTGATATAATGTATGATTGTGTGTTATAATGTATTATAGTGTCTTATAGTGTGTATAGAGTGTTATAATGTATTATAGTGTCTTATAATGTATTCTAGTGTGTTATTGTGTGTTATACTGTTTTCTAATGTATTATAGTTATTTATAATGTTTTATGGTGTATTATAGTGTGTTATAATGCATGATAGTGTGTTACAATGTATTATAGTTTGATATTGTATATTGTAGTGTGTTATAATGTATTATAGTTTGTTATAATGTATTACTGTGTGATATATTGTATTATAGTGTGTTATAGTGTATTATAGTGTTTTATAGTGGATGATAATGGAATATAGTGTGTTATTTATTATAGTGCGTTATAGTGTATTATACTGTGTTATAATGTATTATAGTGTGTTATAATGCATGATAGTGTGTTACAATGTATTATAGTTTGATATTGTATATTATAGTGTGTTATAATGTATTATAATTTGTTATAATGTATTATAGTGTGTTATAGTGTATTATAGTGTGTTATAATGTATGATAGTGTGATATAATGTATTATAGTGAGTTATAGTCTGTTATAGAGTGTTATAGTGTATTATAGTGTGTTATAATATATTATAGTGTGTTATAATGTATTATTGTTATATAGTGTGTTATAGTGTTTTATAGTGTGTTATAATGTATTACAGTGTGTTATAATGTATTATAGTATGTTATAATGTATTATTGTGTGTTATTATAATGTGTTATAATGCATTATAGTGTGTTATAATGTATTCGTGTGTGATATATTGTATTATAGTGTGTTGTAGTGTATGATAGTGTTTTATAGTGTATGATAATAGAATACAGTGTGTTATAGTGTATTATAGTGTGTTATCAAGTCAAGTCAAGTCAATTTTATTTATATAGCGCTTTTAACAATTGACATTGTCGCAAAGCAGCTTTACACAATAAAAAGAAGTAAGTTTTTAGTACTTACTTTTTAATGTAGTATAGTGTTTTATAATGTATTATATTGTCTTATAATGTGTTATAATATATTATAGTATGTTATAGTGTATTATAGTGTGTTATAATGTATTATAGTGTGTTATAGTGTGTTATAAAGTATTATAGTGTGACATAGCGTTTTATTATGTATTATAGTGTGTTATAATGTATGATTGTGTGTTATAATGTATTATAGTGACTTATAGTGTGTTATAATGTATTATAGTGTGTTATAATGTATTCTAGTGTGTTATTGTGTGTTATACTGTTTTCTAATGTATTATAGTGATTTATAGTGTTTTATAATGTATTATAGTGTGTTATAATGCATGATAGTGTGTTACAATGTATTATAATTTGATATTGTATATTATAGTGTGTTATAATGTATTATAGTTTGTTATAATGTATTACTGTGTGATATTTTGTATTATAGTGTGTTATAGTGTATTATAGTGTTTTACAGTGGATGATAATGGAATATAGTGTGTTATAATGTATTATAGTGTGTTATAATGTATTATAGTGTGTTATAATGTATTATAGTGTATTATACTGTGTTATAATGTATTATAGTGTGATATAGTGTTTTATAGTATGTTATAATGTATTCTACTTTGTTATAATGTATTATAGTGTCTTACAGTGTCTTATAGTGTGTTATAATGTATTATAGTGTGTTATAGTGTATTATAATGTATTATAGTGGGTTAATTGAGTGTTATAGTGTGTTGTAATGTATTATAATGTGTTATAGTATTTTATAATGTATTATAGTGTGTTATAATGTATGATAGTGTGTTATAATGTATTATAGTGAGTTATAGAGTGTTATAATGTTTTATAGTGTGATATAGTGTTTTATAGTATGTTATAATGTATTCTACTGTTATAATGTATTATAGTGTCTTATAGTGTGTTATAATGTATTATAGTGTGTTATAGTGTATTATAGAGTGTTATAATGTATTATAGTGTGTTATAATGTGTTATAATGTATTATAGTGTGATATAGCGTTTTATAGTACGTTATAATGTATTCTAGTTTATTATAATGCATTATAGTGTCTTATAGTGTCTTAATGTGTGTTATAATGTATTATAGTGTGTTATAGTGAAATATAGTGTGTTATAATGCATTATAGTGTGTTATATTGTGTTATAATGTATTATAGTGTGTTATAGTGTTTTATAATGTATTATAGTGTGTTATAATGTATTATAGTGTGTTATAATGTATGATTGTGTGTTATAATGTATTATAGTGACTTATAGTGTGTTATAGAGTGTTATAATGTATTATAGTGTGTTATAATGTATTATAGTGTGTTATTGTGTGTTATACTGTGTTGTAATGTATTATAGTGATTTATAGTGTTTTATAATGTATTATAGTGTGTTATAATGCATGATAGTGTGTTACAATGTATTATAGTTTGATATTGTATATTATAGTGTGTTATAATGTATTATAATTTGTTATAATGTATTAGTGTGTTATATATTGTATTATAGTGTGTTATAGTGTATTATAGTGTTTTATAGTGTATGATAATGGAATATAGTGTGTTATAATTTATTATAGTGCGTTATAGTGTATTATACTGTGTTATAATGTATTCTAGTGTGTTATTGTGTGTTATACTGTGTTGTAATGTATTATAGTGATTTATAGTGTTTTATAATGTATTATAGTGTGTTATAATGCATAATAGTGTGTTACAATGTATTATAGTTTGATATTGTATATTATAGTGTGTTATAATGTATTATAATTTGTTATAATGTATTAGTGTGTGATATATTGTATTATAGTGTGTTATAGTGTATTATAGTGTTTTATAGTGTATGATAATGGAATATAGTGTGTTATAATTTATTATAGTGCATTATAGTGTATTATACTGTGTTATAATGTATTATAGTGTGTTATAGTGTGTTATAATTTATTATAGTGTGATATTATGTATTATACTGTGTTATAATGTATTATAGTGTGATATAGTGTTTTATAGTATGTTATAATGTTTTCTAGTTTCTTATAATGTATTATAGTGTGTTATAATTTATTACAGTGCATTATAGTGTATTATACTGTGTTATAATGTATTATAGTGTGATATAGTGTTTTATAGTATGTTATAATGTTTTCTAGTTTCTTATAATGTATTATAGTGTCTTATAGTGTGTTATAATGTATTATAGTGTGTTATAGTGTATTATAGTGTGTTATAATGTATTATAGTGTGTTATAACTTATTATAGTGTGCTATTGTGTGTTATACTCTGTTGTAATGCATTATAATGTGTTATAGTGTTTTATAATGTATTATAGTGTGTTATAATGTATGGTAGTGTGTTATAATGTATTATAGTGGGTTATAGTGGGTTATAGAGTGTTATAAGTCATTATAGTGTGTTATAATGTATTGTAGTATCATATAGTGTATTATTGTGTTATATAGTGTGTTATAGTGTTTTATATGTGTTATAATGTATTATAGTGTGTTATAATGTGTTATAATGTATAATGTGTTATAGTGTAATGTATTATAGTGTGTTATAATGTGTTATAATGTATAATGTGTTGTAGTGTAATGTATTATAGTTACTCCTGTGACGTAGCTTCCTGTTTTTCGTATTGTTCCCGCGAAAGTTCCTCGTCTGTTTGTAACAGCGTTTTAGATTAAATTTTTGTTTTTTTATAATTATATATTTTTCCCGTTTTGCTAAATAACAAACTAGTTTTTACCTCAAATACTACTGGACTTTATCCGTTTTTTTGCGCTTTTTGGGAGAATGCGCGTATCATCTGACCAACAACAAGGGAACCCATCACCAAATAATCACAACTCCGGCACGTTAAGGTACGTTATTATGTCTACCATTCAGCTCGCTCAATGTGTGGAGTGCAGGATGTTTAGACATTCTTCCTCCGTCATTAGTGATAATTTTATTTGTGATTGGTGTGAGTTAGTTAGCACCCTGACGGAGAAGATATCAGCATTAGAGAAGCGCATCCAGACTTTAGAGAGGGTTAGAGAGCGCGAGAGCAGCGTTATTCCCGTAGTGGAAAGTCTGGGTGCCACAGGCGGAGATAATCAGCCCCCGACTCCGGCAGTAGAGCCCTCACAGCGGGGCGAGTGGGTGACGACTCGGCGGCATACTTGTTCAGCCAAAGCTAACGCTAAGGCTAGTCCACCGGAGCACACCGCTTCTGCGCTTCACGTGTCCAACAGGTTCGCTCTCCTCAGTGATGCACCCGCTGAGAAACCTGAAAGAGCTCTGGTTATAGGAGACTCGATACTGAGACATGTGAAATTAGCTAGGCCTTTAGGGGCGCCAGCGGCAGTGGTCAGGTGTATCCCGGGAGCCAGAGCACCGGACATAGCAGGTAATCTTAGGGCTCTAGGACAGCATAGGTTCTCCAAGATAGTGGTACATGCTGGAGCTAACGATATATGCCTTCATCAGTCAGAGGTTAGCAAGCATAACTTTACAGAGGTGTTTAAAATAGCGAAGGCGATGTCCGATGAAGTAGTTTGCTCTGGTCCCATCCCAATGAGACGTGGCGACATAGCTTACAGCAGGTTATGGTCGCTGAACCGCTGGATGTCCAGGTGGTGCTCCGAAAACAACATGGGCTTTATAGACATCTGGAAGACCTTTGAGGGCAAAACTGGCCTGTTAGGGCGGGACGGTGTCCATCCCACTCGGGAAGGTGCTGCTCTCATTTTTTGTAGTATAGCACATAGTCTCAGAAGAGGCCTAGTTAATCGGTGACAATCCAGAGCCCAGGCCAGGGAGCAGACAGACAGGCTAAACCAACCGTCTGCTAGCTGCAGAGAGTCGTCACTCAGGGTTCATCATATTGAGACTGTGTCTGTTCCCCGAGCTAAACATAAACATAAATTTAGAAAGACTCAGAAAGTCTGTTTTAGTAATTTAATTAACATAGATACCATAAACTCAGATCACACTGAATGCGCAGCCGGCACCTCTGATCTGAACCTAGGACTGTTAAATATTAGATCTCTCGCATCTAAAGCAGTTATTGTTAATGAAATTATCACAGATCAGGAGTTTGATATATTATGTTTAACAGAAACCTGGATTAAACAGAACGAGAATGTAGGTCTAAATGAAGCTAGTCCTCCTGGATACAGCTACATACACCAGCCTCGGCTAACTGGTAGAGGAGGAGGAGTCGCAGTTATTTATAACCATAATCTGTCTCTCGTACAAAAACACAGTTTTAAATCTAATGCATTTGAAGTTCTCTATAGTAACATAAAGTCAGCTCAGTCGATCCCGCTAATCATCATTTACAGACCCCCAGGGCCGTACTCGGAGTTTCTCTGTGAATTTGCAGATTTCCTCTCAAACCTTGTTGTTTCTGTAGACAAAGCGTTAATTGCTGGAGACTTTAATATTCATTTTGAGAATCCAGAAGACCCTCTGAGAACAGCATTCTTGTCCTTACTGGACTCAGTAGGAGTAAATCAGTGTGTAGTAGGACCCACTCATAAAGCAGGTCACACTTTAGATTTAATATTATCCTTCGGATTAAGTATAGGAAATATAACCACAATTCCGCAGTCTGAAGTTATCTCAGATCACTACCTTGTCTCGATTAAAGCGTGTTATAGTAATAATGTATGCAGCACAGCACCGCGCTTCCACCTTAAACGTACATTTACATCAAATACCGCACAGAGCTTTATCAATAATCTTCCAGAATTATCAACTTTGATTGGATCGCCATCTGACTTCACAGAACTCGAACAGGCGAATGAATATCTAGAGTCAGCACTTCGTTATAGCTTAGATAATGTAGCTCCAGTTAAAAGGAAAATGATTAGAGATAAGAAACTCGCTCCTTGGTATAATGACCACACACGTGCTTTAAAACAAACCGCTCGAAAATTCGAACGTAAATGGCGCCAAACTAAATTGTCAGTATTCAAAATAGCTTGGAAGGAGAGCATCCTGAACTATAGAAAAGCTCTCAGTGATGCTAGATCAACGTATCTCTCCACTCTTATAGAAAATAACAAAAACAACCCGAGATTTTTATTTAATACCGTAGCTAAATTAACTGAAAACAAGACCACTGCAGAAATCTCCACAACAACATCATGCAGTAGTGAGGATTTCATGAACTTTTTCAATAACAAAATCATAAATATTAGGCAAAAAATTCAGGCTTTGAAACCAGACAATTTAAATAATTCAGATGATCTAACCACATCACATCAGAACTTAGAACACTTTACTCCCCTTGAAGCGAGGGAACTAATTTCACTCATCTCTTCTTCAAAATCGTCAACCTGTATATTAGATCCTATACCGACACATTTTCTCAAACAGAGAATACCAGCAATAATAGAACCCCTGTTGAAAGTAATTAACTGTTCACTCAGTAGTGGGTATGTCCCCAAATCCTTTAAATTAGCCGTTATTAAACCGCTAATCAAGAAACCTGACCTTGACCCCTGTCTGCTTTCCAATTACAGGCCGATATCAAACCTTCCCTTTATCTCCAAGATTTTGGAAAAGGTAGTATCACAGCAGCTATGTTCACATCTACACAGAAATAGCATAAATGAACTGTATCAGTCAGGATTTAGGCCTCATCACAGCACAGAGACAGCACTTGTTAAAGTAGTAAACGACCTCCTATGGGCCTCTGATCAGGGTTGCGTCACTATACTTGTGTTACTGGACCTCAGTGCAGCTTTTGACACCATTGATCATAGTATTCTCCTTCACAGATTAGAAAAGGTAGTAGGAATTAAGGGAACTGCCCTCTTGTGGCTCAGATCCTATTTGACTGATCGTTATCAGTTTGTAGATTTAGATGGTGACCATTCCTCATGTTCTCAAGTGGAGTTTGGTGTTCCACAGGGCTCAGTTTTAGACCCACTGCTTTTTTCCCTTCACATGCTTCCTCTGGGCAACATAATTCGTAAACATGGTATTAGTTTTCATTGTTATGCTGATGACACACAATCATATGTCTCAGCAAAACCAGATGAGAAAAACCAGTTTGCTAAAATCGAGCAGTGTGTGCAGGACATAAGAGACTGGATGCTAATTAATTTTCTTCTGCTTAATCCTGATAAGACAGAAGTTCTGGTCATAGGACCACAAGTAGCTAGAAGTAAGCTTTCTGATCACACTGTAACTTTAGATGGCCTTTCTGTTCCATCAAGTGCAACAGTAAAAGACCTCGGTGTGATTATAGATTCCAGCCTTTCGTTTGAAGCACATGTAGATAATATCACCAGGATAGCTTTCTTTCACCTTAGAAATATTGCCAAGATAAGAAACATATTGTCACTAAATGATGCAGAAAAACTAGTTCATGCTTTTATCACGTCTAGGTTGGACTATTGTAACGCCTTACTGTCTGGTTGTTCAACTAGGTGTATAAACAAGCTTCAGTTAGTACAGAATGCAGCAGCGAGAGTCCTCACTAAAACCAGAAGATACGAGCACATCACCCCTATCTTATCTACACTGCATTGGCTCCCTGTGAAATTTCGCATCGATTTTAAGATACTACTTTTGACATTTAAAGCATTAAATGGTCTCGCGCCACAGTATCTGAGTGAACTGTTAGTGTCTTACGATCCGCCACGCCTACTTCGCTCAAAGAATGCAGGCTGCCTGTCAGTACCACGTATTATTAAAACTACAGCAGGGGGCGGAGCTTTTTCTTACAAAGCCCCAAAGTTATGGAATAGTCTTCCTATTAATGTTCGGGACTCAGACACAGTCTCAGTGTTTAAGTCTAGGCTAAAAACCTATTTATTTAGCGCAGCATGTTTGTAAATAGATGAACCTTAGGTAAAGGAGCAGATCTGGGGGACTCATGGACGTAGAGTATTCTGGTGAACTGGTATGTTTAGATGCTGTCCTCCCCACTCTCATTGTTCACTCAGGTTTGTTGACGGTGAGGTGATTGGTTGCTTTACATCTCAGTTCCCCCTCATGTTTGTGTTTCCTTCTGGCTCCTCCCTTTTAGTGATGATGTCATAGTTAGTCCTGCAGGATTCCCTGCTTGCACTCTGCACTAAATATACTTTCACCTTATACATGTTGACTGTGACCAGACCTAACTGCCATCTCTCATTATTTTCTGATCTTTCCTCTTCTGCTCTCTCCTCTCTCTCTCTCCTTTCCCTCTCTCTGTCTCTCTGTCGAGCTATACATGTCACTCCTGAGTTGCCAGTGATCCAGACCCCTCTGCCCTCTGGAGCCGTCTAACCCGAGCTGGAGTCCTGCTTCTGGTCAGAGATCTCGTCGCATGGATGCCCCGTGTGGTCTGCCTGGATTCGTGTGGTGGCTGGGGATGGTTTCCACGAAGACTGTCCTGTCCTTGATTGATGCTGACAGCTGTTCACTGGGGACCTGTGACTTCAGTTGTTCGATAGCTCAGGACTGGAATCTCCTACAGTCTACCTGAGCCTCCAGGAACAAACTGGACTCCTTTTAATTTTAATTTTAACACATCTCCTGTTATACTGAACTTCCAGTCTTACACATTATTATGCTGATCAATCCCTGCTATCCGTTATCACCCAGATGAGGATGGGTTCCCTGTTGAGTCTGGTTCCTCTCAAGGTTTCTTCCTATTACCATCTCAGGGAGTTTTTCCTTGCCACCGTCGCCCTCGGCTTGCTCATCAGGGACAATCTTATCATTTTGATTCATACACATTGCATACAAACTTACTTCTTTTGATTGTGTAAAGCTGCTTTGCGACAATGTCAATTGTTAAAAGCGCTATATAAATAAATTGACTTGACTTGACTATTATAGTGTGTTATAATGTGTTATAATGTATTATAGTGTGTTATTGTGTGTTCTACTGTGTTGTAATGTATTATAATGTATTATAGTGTGTTATAATGTATGATAGTGTGTTATAATGTATTATAGTGAGTTATAGTGTGTTATGGTGTGTTATAATGTATTATTGTGTGTTATAGTGTATTATACTGTGTTATAATGTATTATAGTGTGATATAGTGTTTTATAGTATGTTATAATGTATTTTACTTTGTTATAATGTATTTTACTTTGTTATAATGTATTATAGTGTATTATAGTGTGTTATAATGTATTATTGTGTGTTATTTTAGTGTGTTATAATGCATTATAGTGTGTTATAATGCATTATAGTGTATTATAATGTATTAGTGTGAGATATATTGTATTATAGTGTGTTGTACTGTGTTATCGTGTTTTATAGTGTATGATAATAGAGTATAGTGTGTTATAGTGTATTATAGTGTTTTATAGTGGATGATAATGGAATATAGTTTTTTTTATAATTTATTATACTGTGTTATAATGTATTATAGTGTGATATAGTGTTTTATAGTATGTTCCAATGTATTCTAGTTTGTTATAATGTATTATAGTGTTTTATAGTGTGTTATAATGTATTATAGTGTGTTATAATGTGTTATAATGTATTATAGTATGTTATTGTGTGTTATAATGTATTATAGTGTGTTATAATGTGTTATAATGTATTATAGTGTGTTATTGTGTGTTATACTGTGTTGTAATGTATTATAGTGTGTTATAATGTATTATAGGGTGTTATTGTGTATTATAGTGTTTTATAGTGTATGTTAATGGAATATAGTTTGTTATAATGTATTATAGTGTGTTATAGTGTATTATAGTGTTTTATAGTGTATGATAATGGAATATAGTGTGTTATAATGTATTACAGTGTGTTATAGTGTGCTATAATTTTATCATGTATCCAAAGTAATTTTTTCTGCTGCCTGGGCTGTTGTTTTTTACCACTACCACGTGGTGGCGACACACTCTATTATTATACTCCATTAGTGAATTTATACTAATGTATACTTTACACAGTCCATTTAGTGTGTGTGTGTGTGTGTGTGTGTGTGTGTGTGTGTGTGTGTGTGCGTGTGTGTGTGTGTGAAGATAGTGAAGAAGGCATTTTTGGATTCCACATCTGCAGAAGGAGTCAGACAGTATGGCAGGAAATTCTTCAGCAGGGGATTCACACACACACACACACACACACACACACACACACACACACACACACACACACACACACGCACACACGCACACACGCACGCACACACCCATACACAGAGGACTTAAGTTTTGATACTAGATGACATAACACTTCACAAAGTGTAGTGAGACTGCTTAAAGACTATGTGTGTGTGTGTGTGTGTGTGTGTGTGTGTGTGTGTGTGGGTGCGTGTGTGTCCTGAGCCATATCTACTGACATGTCCTGAATCGGTGTGTCAAATGCTGAGGAACCTGAAAGAGTTCTGCTGCAGACTGGTGTGTGAACACATCCTGGGGTGAGTCTGTCCTAGAAACACACACACACAGATACACACACTGATCTGATGATTGATTATGTCCCTGATCTGACCCCTCTTCCTGAGGAATGTGTTGGTTATCTCCTGCATGGAGGTGTGTGTTTGTGTGACTGGATCAGAGATGGAAACAGATTCTAATTAGAGGTTCCAGAGCCTCTGCTGCAGTACAGTACCTCTGTCTTCTGTATAAACAGCTTTATTGTTGCTTCAACTGATTCCTTCTGGTCACAAGATGCACATTTCACATCTGCTTCATCATCACCTCTTTATCATCTCCATCATCTCTCTTCAATCATATTATTACTAATATATGTATGTGTATGTGTGTGCAGGAAGGATTTTGAGGATGTTATCATCACCACTGCACTGAAGCCAGTCTTCTTCTCTCTAATTCCACACCAGAGACTCTTCAGGTCCCTCGGTCAGAGGACAGTTCATTAGACACATCAAGCTTAAACTAATGCAGTAACTCAGCACGGAAATAAATCCTCACTTCATGAAGGTGATAATGTTCAGTTTTTGTTCTAGAGAGGTGATGATAGGATGGACAAAATAATAGAACCACCTGTCAGTGTGATGCACCATAAACTCCATGTTCCAAAATGGACTTGAAGTCGAACCATCATGTTGAAAGTGAAGTTTACAAATGGGATCCGTGTGTATGTTCCAGGCGGTCCAGGTATTGGAGGATGTGGGAGTCCTGTGCTGACTGAGGTCCAGTAGGTGTCCTGTTCCAGCCTGAGTCGTTCATGAGGACAGATGTCAAAGCCATTCAGTCCTGTGATGGAGTGTTTCTTGGAGACTGGGATAATGGTGGAGTGTTTAAAGCCGCAGGGAACTTCACACAGCAACAGGGATCTATTAAAGATATGGGTTAAGATTGTCGCCAGTTACTCAGCACATGCTTTGAGACACCGTCTGGTGTGGCCGGGTGCTTTCCTGGTCTTGAAGTTGTGGAGGGGTTACCAGAGGTGTGGTGGGGCAGTTTGGATGAAAGTTGTGGAGATGTTCTTCTCAAACCTGCAGTAGAAGGTACTGAGGTCATCAACCAAGCCTCACCGTGGGAGTGGTCTCCTGTATATTGTGATGTCTTGCAGGCTTCTCCACACTGATGCAGAATCATTATCTGATAACCTGTTTTCAAGCTTTTCATGGTCCACTGCTCTTCATATTGTCAGTGAGTTCCTGGCCGCTCATACAGTGCTCTGTTCCACACTTCAGCCTGGCTGAGGGCCATAGCTTGTTGTTGTTATATGCGCAGAAGATTTTAGTTGGCGCACACTCGCACACACACACACACACACACACACACACACACACACACACACACACACACACACACACACACACACACACACACACACACACATATGTCTTCACAAAAACTGATGTGTGATGTCACAGTGTCAGGCAGTTTTTCCAGATTGTCAGTATAAAAGAGTCCTGAAGTTCCTGCTTTGCTCTTCACTGTTTTAACCACACATTTGAGTTTCTGCCTGTAGTTTGGAATAAGATGAACCAAGCAGTGATCAGAGCACCACAAGCTGGGGTACAGAGTGATATGCCTCCGTAAGAACTGTTATTATCCCTGCTGGGACAATTAATATACTGCCTGTATTTTGGCAGCTCATTGTTTCATTTTGCTCTGTTGAAGTCTCTGAGGATTAT
This sequence comes from Clarias fuscus, assembly GCA_030347435.1. Lineage (NCBI taxonomy): Eukaryota > Metazoa > Chordata > Actinopteri > Siluriformes > Clariidae > Clarias > Clarias fuscus. The sequence goes on along the minus strand of CM059204.1, from coordinate 142,260 downwards.
GGGAAGTGAACTCAAATTCTTTTGTTCCAAGCCAGCTATTAGTTCTGCCAGGTTTTTTGCAGTTCATTGTCCTGGGACATCAACCCCGGTGAGGATGAAGGAGGAAAATTCCCATGATGAATATGAAGCTTTAAAGTTTAAACTTTAAAGTTTCCAAGGTTGTGTATTTATTCAGCGCCTATTCAAATGTAAATGAATTTTATTGGGATTTTATGTGACAGACCGACATAAAGTTGTCCTGTGGACAGATTCTCCCACCTGAGCTGTGGATCTCTGCAGCTCCTCCAAAGTTCCCATGGGCCTCTTGGCTGCTGCTCTGATTAATGCTGTCCTGTCAATTTTTGTAGGTTTGCAGTCATGCCGTACTCTTTCCATTTTCAGATGATGGATTGAACAGCGCTCGGTGAGATATTTAGCACTTGGGATATTTATTTATAACCTAACCCTGCTTTAAACTTCTCCACAACTTTATCCTGACCTGTCTGCTGTGTTCCTTGGGCTTCATGATGCAGTTTGTTCACTAATGTTCTCTAACAAACCTCTGAGGGCTTCACAGAACAGCTGTATTTATACTGAGATTAAATTACACACAGCTGGACTCTGTTTACTAATGAGGTAACTTTTGAAGGTAATTGGTTCCACTGGATTTTAGTGAGGGGTCTCAGAGTGAAGGGGGGGGGGGGGGGTTGAATATAAATGCACACTCCACTTTTCAGATTTTTATTTGTAAAATATTTTGAAAAGCATTCATCATTTTTCTTCCACTTCACAATTTCCAGCTGTATGTCTCGTCTTGAACCTTCCCAAATACCTAAATGTAAATGTAAATTATGTGCTACTTTGTGTCGGTCTGTCACATAAAATCCCAATAAAATATGTTTATGTTTGTGGTTGTGATGTGACAAAATGTGAAAAAGTTTAAGGGGTATGAATACTTTTGCAAGGCCCTGTATGTAGAAACACATTCCATTGGCTTTCCTTTTCAGCTGTAGCTCTGATACGCGACCGGCTCGGTGTACGTTGGAAACCTGAAAATGTAATCTGCTGTCAGGGGAAGAGAGTCTGCGCCAGGTTTCAGTGGAAAGGAGTGGAGACACGCCCAGGTGAGAAGCGGCGGGAGCGCGGTGATAAATCCTCACAGTCTGAGGTCCGCTAACACACACCAGAGCCCCTCCCCCGTCTGCGTCTCCCCCTCGTCTCACAGACGGCTGCTGAGATCTCAAAAAACTGTCCTGGTTTGTGGGAAATGTCTGGAGGGAGCCGTTCTTCTCGAGTGAACATAATCAAAGAATGAATTAGAATTAAAACATAAATAATAGAATGACGTCAAAATACAAACACTGTTTTCTTTATTTTTATGGGAAGCACATCACTACAAGTGTTAAAAAGGTTTCATTTTGTACTTTTATATTACCGTAGTGCACTGTAGGTCAAGATAACCTGTACTTGTCCTCACATAATCTATTGTTCTTTATACACACACACACACACACACACACACACACACACACACACACACACACACACACACACACACACACACACACGCGCGCCTCTGGACAGAAAAACATAGATTACAGAAGGGTGTGTCTGATAAATAGACAATAAGAAATATGATTTAGGGATGTGTGTGTGTGTGTGTGTGTGTGATTATTATTAATGATTAACACTGGCTCTGGATGGACAGAAAGTCACCTGGGTGTAAAACGTTCCACATGACTGATTAAACCCCTGACACGTGAATCAGCGCTGCTGGATTAGACTGATTTATACTACAAGTATAAGGAAGACGTTTCATTTAATCCCCTGAGGGATTCCCAGAGAGGTTTTCTGCTAAGCTGAGGACTTACTGGTGTTTTAACTGAAGCTGCTTCATGGTAAAGATTTCTGCGTCTCAGTATTCTAGGAGGGATGAGGCAGATGAAAGGGAAGTTCACACCTTAAGACTGAGGCCACACACACCACTTTCACAGACTGGGAGTGTACACTAACGCCCGGCTTCTGCAGAGTTCTTCTGACGATTCAGAAACGGCGGATCTCACACACTACACCACGAGCTACTGCAAGCCAACTCACGCAGCTGGAGGAGACTGTCACCACGAGGGAGAAGAACAGACCGACAGACAGACAGACAGACAGACAGACAAGCATGAGTACATAAAGACTGGTGAGTACTAAAGACGTTCAGATACACCTTACTGTGTGTGTGTGTGTGTGTGTGTGTGTGTGTTATATTGTGTTTCTGTACTCGGTCAGAAGTCACCGTTGACCTGAACATTACACAGTTACTCACACTTTTCTACTTTTATGTTAATACATAAATCTGATGGAGTCTCTGACCCACAGTGTTCTAGTTCTGAATCAGTGTGTGAATCACAGTCGGGTCGTCGCTCTCTCCTCTCCTGCCGAAGTGTGTATGCACGTCTTTATCAAGTCAAGTCAAGTCAATTTTATTTATATAGCGCTTTTAACAATTGACATTGTCGCAAAGCAGCTTTACACAATAAAAAGAAGTACGTTTTTATGCAATGTATATGAATCAAAATTTATGAATGAATGAATGAATGATTTCAACAAGAATTTTATTCATTAATATATGACAAATAAAGTGAGAGATTACACTCATCTGTACTGCTTAATCCTGTATTCAGGGTCATGGAGGCGGAGCCTATCCCAGTGGCCTTAGGGCACAAGGCGGGGTACACCCTGGACAGGGTGCCAATCCATCCACAATTGTTCACACAATACGGCCAATTTGGGGACGCCAGTTAACATGTCTTTGGACTGTGGGAGGAAACCGGAGTCCCCGGAAGAAACCCACCAAGCACGGGGAGAACCTGCAAACTCCATGCACACAGAGACGGGAATCGAACCCGGACCCTGGAGGTGCAAGGCCACAGTGCTAACCACTACACCACCGTGCTGCCTTTGAGAGATTACACTGATTATAATATTATCATATTACACACAGCTGCCACCTCCTATCTTCATCATCATCATCTTCTTCTTCATACACACACTGTTATTATCTCATCAATTCCCATTAATCTATGTAGGTTTCTGTTCCTGGTCTTTCTTCTTAAGACACACACACACTTTAGAGATTTGAAAGACCTATATATTTCATTATGTTTGTATACAGTATACCATTAAAGTGTGTTTTATGTGTGTGTGTGTGTTGTGTTGCTGCATGATGAAGTTAGATCGGACGTGTTTTTCAGTAAATTTCCAGACAGAATGTTTCTGTAGAGTGTAAGTTCACTCTGATGCTTCATCATTAGTATAGATCAGTGAGAACGTTCCAGAAGCATCCGTGAGAGCCCGATCCCTGACGCTACCTCCACCGTGGTTCACCCATCGCATCGTATTTTCTGGTTTATCGGCAGATCTTTCACATGATCTTTCGGCATGACTTCACTCCTGCCCTATGAAGGAATGTCAGTAGTTGTTCAGCATTGAAGAAATTCTTCTGAGCATTCTGCAGAACAAGTTTCACCTCATTGTGTTTCACTCCATATACATTGCATAAAAACTTACTTCTTTTTATTGTGTAAAGCTGCTTTGCGACAATGTCAATTGTTAAAAGCGCTATATAAATAAAATTGACTTGACTTGACTTGACTCCATATACGTGGGGTAGCGCAGGGTCTGTTTGTGTCAATCCTGCGTACGCACCTTAAATGTTCTTTGAACAGTACGAGGATCATCTTCAGAGAAGCCAAGCCTGCAGAAGTGACATCAAAATCAAACTCCAGACAAGAATCTCCACGAAAGCACTGTTCATCCACGCAATGCATTGTTTTTTTTTTTTTAGATAATAATGAACCCTGTTTAAGTCAGGTGCCATCATTTAATTTAAACACACACACACACAAATGTAAAGCATTTCTTTTGTTTAGTGTATAGGGTGTGGAGGAATTTTTACGTGTTGGATGTCTTGTGAAAACTCTAAGAATGTTATTTGAGGTGGCGGTTGACTGGTCTTTATCCACAAAGAACTGGTGGATCATGTTGTTCTTCATTCTGTGAACACCGAGTAATTTAAGTGATGGACGCAAGGTGAGTTTAATAGGAGCAACACCCACATGAACGACTAGATGAGTGTGGTCTCGAAAGCACAAATAAAATAAATTCTTATCAGAGTATTTATATTCATTCTTATCCTACATGAGGGAAAAAAACACACACTTTATTAAGGACCTTGAGAAGTTTTCTGTTTGGGAAGATTTCCTGCTGTCTGATCCTGAACAGAATGCTGAGCAGACATGGTAATAAGAGTATACATAGAGAGAGAGAGAGAGAGAGAGTCTCAAAAACTTATATTGTAGAATATCATCTCATTATCGAGTATCTACATGTTACTATGCATTAGTATTGAGGGGACAGTGTTGGTATAAACAGTTAAAGTGTTAAATCTAATAATAATCAGTGATATTATTATGATTATTATTTGAGGTTGAAGTCCACGTCCATGTCTGTGTGTCTCTCTGTACAGCAGAACTCTCTGTCTCACTTATTAATACACAGAAATCACATTCTGTAAGGTTGAGTATCTGACGCCTTGTTTACACTAAGTTGTACTTCTTTGGTGCTCAGACATCTTCATCTTCCCCTCTATGACTGCAAGCTGGCCACGCCCTGATGCAGCAAAGCAGGTCCAAATCATTCAATTCAATTCAATTTTATTCATACAGCCCTTTTAACAATTGTCATTGTCGCAAAGCAGCTTTACACAATCAAAATAATTATTTAGGTTTGTATAAAATGTGAATGTGTATGAGTCAAAATGATAAGATTGTCCCTGATGAACATGGCGAGGACGAAAGTGGCAAGGAAAAACTCTCTGAGATCATGATGTTCCCTCCACCGTACTTTACGTTTAGTTTTTTTATGATGATATGCAGTGCGCTTTTTACTCCAGATGTAGTGCTGCATGTTCTTAGTTTCATCAGTGCACAAAACATTTTGCCAATACCGCTGTGGAGAGTCACTGTGCTCTTTCACAAACTGCAGTGATGTTCTTTTTAGTCTATTAGGCGGCTTCCTCTGTGGTGTCCTACCATGGACACCATGCTTGTTCGATGTTTTACGTCCTGTAGACTCATGAACACACTGAGAATGTTGGCCAGTTCCAATGATGCCCTCAAATCTGTCACTCAGGGTTGTTTCTTTACCTTAGTGATGAGTCTTTATTGTGCTCTTTGGGTCATTTTGACTGGGCATCCAATTTTTGGTAGAGTAGCCACAGTCCCAAAGTGTCTTCATTTGTCTAACTGCACTGTAAAAAACAGCTACAATCTGACAGTAATGTACTGTTTTCCATTAAAGCAGTAGTGTGCTGTAGAAAACAATGTATTCTGGGAAATATTTTGCAAACTTGCTGCAAACGTTATTACTTATTTATAGCTTTTATTCTGAAGAGGAGGCACGAGGAAGTCCTTCATCTTCAGCCCTGCGATTATTGGCATCTGCACCAACAACAAACTGAACGGTAATTTAAACCTTATTCTTTATTTTCTTGGCAGAATTTTATTCATAAAGGTTGTATTACCAGAAGCAATGCATGAAGTTTGTGCTTAGCAAGCTGTGGAGTTTGTGTTTAGAACTTACTTCAGTGCTGACATGTGAGTAACTCATTGAGCATTTATATTTTCATGGATTTTGCTCTCCCCAAGCCTTATTACATTGTTTTAAATTGTCTTTTGAATGTTAAATAGTGTTCATTGTTTCATGTCAAGTGTTTCATGTCATCATTATTAACAGAGATAATTTTGGTGGCTTATGTTTAAAATGTGAGGGAGCAGATTGTTTTGTGTATACAATATATAAACACAGATTTAATTTACTTGGTACAGTATATGATTTGAAGTTTAGATGCAAGGATTTGTACAGGTACTGTTATTTCTGCGGATCAGGTACTATAGAGTTAATAATCTAGTTAATGGCTTTTAATTACACGTGATTTCTCTTTGGGCTAACCTTTAAATTTCATAAAAGTTGTTAAGCAAGCTTTGTTAATGTTAGGAACGGGTTGAGACATGTTTTTGTTACACAGTGCTGTGTGAATATCACCTCACTATCTGAGTTGTTATCGTTGCTTGACAATTCTAGAGAAAGTTTCTAAATGAGTGCTTATTGCTTTTTTGTAGTGGTACTTGGAATAAACCTGGAGAGAAACAATGAGCCAAGGAGGAGTGTGTACTGTGCATGTGTCCTCTCTCAGGACCCAGAGAAAGTACATGTAAATACCAAAATGTTACTTGTACTGTTTTGTTATTACTTGTATTGTTATTATTACGGAACATTTTTACAATTTAAAATGCCTGTAATGTTTCAACAAGTTTTTTATGTGTTGCCTTGGTTTGAGTAGCCGTTATTATGCAACGTAATGCCAAAGAAAAAAAAATCGCTATAATCATGCCTCTGATATGCAATTTAAGAATTATTTATGGCTATTGTTTTTACTTTTTTAATAAAAAAAAAAGTTATTTTTTTTACATAATTTTTTTCTGTGGCTTGTTCCTTGGGTCATTTTTTGATTCTATATTTTAATCCAAGTTTTTCCTTTCTGACTTGTTTATTGTATATTTTATAGATATTTACAGTAATAATCTGTAAAGTCATTTAACAGTACAAGTACAGTAAAAAGGCGCTTACCCTAACCCTTATTTAACAGGACTTTTTTTTTTACAATGTGGTGAATTTGACTGGTGAAGTTCTAGAGTCTTCAAAATCACTTTGCAGCCCTTTCCAGCTTTATGTTAATCAACAATTCTTGATCACAGATCCTCTGAAAGCTCTTTAAGGTGAGGCATGGCTCACATTAGCGTATTCTTCTTGTGCCGAGCAAACTCACAAAGCTTGTGTTTTTTAAAAAATCAATCAAAGTAGCTCTAGTCCACGCCTCCACACCCATTTTCTTAACAAGACTCCAGGTATGCTGATTCAATTAGCTTTTATGGCGTCATTAACTCAAGGGTCCACTAGCACTATTAGGTTTTCATGGTTGCTCTCAATAAAGTAATGAAAGATCAGGATATTTTTGTGTTGTTACTTTAGACACATTATATTTGTCATTAATCAGATCACACTGTATGACAAATAGATGCAGAAAACTCCAAAAGGTTCACATGCCTTTTCTTGCCACTGTACAGACGGACAGACGGACGGAGCCTTTTTTGTGAGACGGGTTTCTGGTCCTCCAGTGTATGAATCATAAAGATATCAGCGAGAGAGCGAGTTCTGACCCAACGTACCCTGTGTATGAGGAGACGCTCCACTGATCAACATCAACACCAAAACACTTCAAATATTTCACTTTCTGTGTAAACTTTTACACAACATTCTCATTTGTTCAGTGTGTGTGTGTGTGTGGGGGGGGCACATTACCTCTCACACACACATACACACCCAGGCTGATGACGTTACACCCCCCCCCCCCCCCCCCCGTGTGTGTGTGTGTGTGTGTGTGTATACAGACGGTTATAAGCCCAGTCACCGGAGCTCTCAGTGATGCACGCGGGCGACAGCAGCAGTGATTAGTGTTTACCGGAAGTTCGACCGGAAGTAATGGATCGGCACGCGCTGCTTTTCTTTAATATGCGCGCGCGCGCGCGCGTGTATAATGGGACCGCGAGCGGCGCGCGCCGGAGCTTCATCTGAGCGGAGTGTGTGAGGAGAGAGGAGTGTGTGTGTGTGTGTGTGTGTGGGGGGGAGAGGAGAGAGGAGAGTGAAGGGTGAGTACAGACTTTTACTTCTCTCTGTAATGTGTGTGTGTGTGTGTGTGAGTTTATACACTTTATACACTCCGCCGTTACACTCATCTGTGTGTGTGTGTGTGTGTGTGTGTCATACTGTAGCGTTAGCGCTTAGCTTTCACCGTGTGTGTGTGTGTGTGTGTGTGTGCGTAATAAAAGCCTCTTGTTGCTGGTTAACCGCTCCTTCAAACCCCAAAGCCGTAAACCTCAGAGTGAGTCCTCTCTCTCTCTCTCTCTCTCTCTGTGTGTGTGTGTGTGTGTGTGTGTGAAGTTTACAGTAAACTCTGGTGAGTTTTGCTCCTCATTAAGACGCTCATGAGTTCTGACTGAATCTGATCTACTGAGTGAAAAGATCTGAGTCCTGAGAGTCTGATACACACACACACACACACACACACACACACACACACACACACAGAGTTCACTTTGTCACACAGTCTGATCTGTCTCACCACCGGGTCGAGGTCAGAACATCAGAACCTCACCGCCGGGTCGTCACACACTTCATCACAGAGTTAATGACAGTTGAGTCAGTACAGTGAAGTCCAGACTGAGTTGTGATTAAGTGTATAATTACATAATAATAATTACATCTGATGGTTCGGATACAGTTACAGTAAAAACTCACACTGGTACATTTATATTAACGAGTGACACTGTACAGTCTGTCTGTCTCTCTGTCTCTGTCTCTCTCTCTACCTCTGTCTCTTTCTGTCTCTCTCTCTACCTCTGTCTCTTTCTGTCTCTCTCTCTACCTCTCCCCCCCCCCCCCCCCCCTTGCTATATATATTATATATATATATATATAGCGAGGGGGGAGATGTATGTATATGTATATAAATTGTAAAATAGTCCTTTCTTTAATTTTGTTATAATAAAGTGTTAAAATCTCTCTCTCTCTCTCTCTGTCTCTCTTTCTCTCTCAGTTCAGTTCAGAAGAGCTTTATTGGCATGAATGTTAACAAAAGTATTACATTGTTGCCAAAGCAGTTATAAAACATTAAATACATTATAAATAACATCAATTTGAATTTATAAACATTATAAACATATTAAATATACAAGAATATCATATTAGGTAGACACAAACAAAACACCCCCTCCCCCCAAAAAGAAAGTAAATAAATAAGTACTGTCACGAACTGGGGTCCGTTCTTCATACGTCTCTAACTCAGTTAGCTGGATGTGATTGTTGTGGATTTGTCCTGATCTTGGATTGTTTCGTTCTTCGAAGCGAATCTCGCGCTTGCTGTCATAGCAACATGTCCGTAAGCTTAAAGCTGCTCGGGAGCAGGTTTATTTCATGTAAACAGGATTTAGGCTGCGCTCCTGGCGGGTTATGATTGGATGAAATGGCGAGATCACATCTGATTGGTTAAAGAGCATGACTGACTGACACGGTCTGACTCACATGGGAAAAGAAAAGTATCTTGCATGAATATATGGATGGATATATTTAAACATAAATACAGTATATGTAGACATGTGTGTGTGTGTGTGGTCATCATTCGTGTGTTAATCTCCGTGTGTGTCTAATCATATGTAACATTCTGTCCCCCGATTGCGTCTCTATAAGTGGAGGTAATTTTCTCAAATCTGTCTCAGTCATGTCTTGTCAGTTTATGAGAGCAACCGGTTACTGAAGGTGTGAGGATTATACGCAGAGTTTTTCAAATTCCTCATGTATTGCATGATAGACAGGATCCTTTAGCACAGCATGACAATATACTTCTGACTATACTTCTTCTTCTACTTCACTTTTACACTGTAAACCTGATTAATTTGGTAAAACTCAAAATATTTGAGGTAATCAGTTACATAATTTTTTAAAGTAATGATGTTTCCAATTTTAAATAAACAGAACTATCAATATTTGAACTTGTTGTAAATAAAGTAAATTCAATCCGGCGTGGGAATCGAACCCGGGTCTTTCACATGGCAGGCAAGACACCTCCCACTGAGACACCAGTGCGCTTTAGATTTAAACTCGTGGAACTTTGAGGTGACACTTACTGTTACTTAAGTACTTATGATTACTTAAAATATAAAATTTGTTTAGCTAACTTTAAATTAATACAAATAGGATTAGAGTATATATATATCTATATCTATCTATCTATATCTATATATATATATATACACACACACACACACACATACATACATACACACATAACATGTAAAACGGCCCGCACTCACGTATTTAATAATTACTTTTATTTTAAATTATCTTTATTAAAGTTTGAAATTCTCCATAACCCTCTAATAAAAGCTTTTGCTCCGCTTGAGAAAAAAAATTGAGCTGCTCTTTTGCCATTTCGTCAACCAATCGCAGGGGTTGTGATCAGTGTTTCTACTGTCGATGCATATCGTCTTTTAAACAAACGCACGAACGCGCAATAATCCTAGACAACTCAATCCAGCGATACTAATCATCAACAACAGGTGTGTCGAAGAACCGAATTAGGCGCATCGTAATTAGCACGATGATCTCATCTTAGATGTGTCAATTCATCTCGGATGTTTCAAGCGACGTACAAAGAACGGACCCCTGGTTGTACAGACTGGCAGTTCTGGCGGATGTAGTTGCCGCGGACACAGAGGGCAGGCAAAGGCGCAAACAGAAAAAGTCTTTAATTTTGAACACAAAAACAAACCAACATACACATAGGACTCTTTTAGGGAACACGAAGGCTACGAGCTGGGGAGACAGGGACAGAGCTGGAGACAGGGCCAACCCACAAGACTCGAGGCTAGAGGGGAACACTAGAGGCTAGAGGAAGACACTAGAGGCGAGTGGAAGACACTAGAGGCGAGTGGAAGACACTAGAGGCTAGGTGAAGACACTAGACACAGGAGACCTTGAAACAGGGGAGAAACACTAAAAGCACAAGACGAGGGGAAACACAAGAAACACACGGCACAGCACTCACTTAAGACACAGAATGAACTAAAAGGGTCCACTTCCACAGACACATATAAACAAACTAGAATAAAGTAAGACACAACAAAACCAAACCAAAACAAAAGCCCACTTGACCGTGAGCTCCGTCATCACCTGACCCAGGTGCCTTCTGGGAAACTGAGTCTAACAACAAAACTACAGAAAAACAAACATGCACACAGTGCCCTCTAGGGGTGGTCCCATACAAATACAAATAAAATAGTAATAATAAAAATAAAATAAAATAGTAGTAATAATAAATTGTCACGAACTGTGGGTAGTCCGGACTGTTGCTGTTGTTACTGCCAAGGGCTTAAAAAAGGCGGGAATAAGCGCAGAGAGTTGTTTAATCAACAAGAGTCTTTTAAGAACAAAATGAGACAAGACATGAACAGAAAACAAATCAAACACAGAAACTCAGCAAACGTAAAACAGTCTCTTTCAAACAAAACATACAGGCTCTTTTAAATCAAACAGGGATCACACAGGACGTACAGGCTCTCCAGACCATGACCCACTCGCGCCCCTATGGGTGACACACACACACCCGCGCCCCTATGGGCGACACGCACACACTCCTGCTCCTAGCGCTCCTATGAGCGGTAACACACTCTAAGAGCGTACCCGGGCTTAGAGCAGGCACGAGCTGAGAATCCACACGCAGGCTGAGACACACACACACGCAGGCTGAGACACACACACACACGCAGACTGAGACACACACACAGAGGCTTAGAACACCCAGACAACTCACAAAACATATAGAGCCTTCTAAACATAAAACCAAACTCAACAAAACCCAAACTAAAACACAAAACAAACGCCGACCAAAGTAATGCCCTCTTAACATAATTAATGCTCGACTCAGTTTCCCAGAATAACCAGCTGTTTATTATAACTACTCTAATGAGCGACCTCGGTTCAGGTGAGCTCAGTCAGGTGATGCTGTCTGACTGTCTCTCACACACACACACTCTCCAGCGAGGGGAGCGGTGCCGCCTTCTCCTAACATTATTCTAATTTCTTCACCTTCTGTTCATTTGTAACACATTGGGATTTTGTGAGTGATGATCTCAGTGAAGGTCTTCTTTATATGTTGATATTTTTGGGAGTAAAAAAGGAAGTGCATCTCCGTCTGGACCTCAACGCTCGTACGCAGGGCACACACACACACACACACACACACACACACAGTCTCTGTGCTCCAGGTTCTCCTGTGTCTGAGCGTCTCCACAGCCAGACGGTGTCTCAGCCTGTCCCTGCTCAGGATCTGTCTCTGCTAGGTGTCTCTGACGGTGAAGAGACACTCTACCGGTTCGTCCTCTCTCTCTTTAGGGCCCGATAGCGGTGCAGTCTGGACCGGGTTTGGGTCTGACTGTCCCAGTGCTCCAGATCGTCTCTCCTCATCTGATCAGTGATGTGTCTGATTCTGATGAGACTGTGCTGAGCGGCGCTGCTCCGAGACTGCAGTGTGTTAGGGGTTAGTGTGTTACTGAGTCTCAGGACCGGCTGACAGAGGGGGCGGGGTTTAGGGCCGAGCTCTCGGGTTCTCAGTGCTTCGTACCGCAGGGTGTTTTCATTACTCACTTTAAGATGTTTATAGAATTTTACTGCTCTGTTCTGGACGGCTATAATCGGTGGGAATCGGCCCAATTCTGCCCTGCATGCGTTGGTTGGTGCTTTTCTCTGAACTTTGAGGAGATTTCTACAGAACTCTGCATGCAGGGACTCTGTGGGACGTTTGTCCCAGCGAGTGTAGTTGTGTTTACTGAGTGGAGCCCAAACCTCACATTCGTACAGCGCAATAGGCGCAATGACGCTATCAGAGATTTTACACCAGATTCTAACTGGATGTGTTTCTGTAGAAGCTTTTCTTGATTGCATGTGGAGCTCTTCGTGCTTTTTCTTTCAGTGCATTCACTCCCAGATCAAAGCCCCTGGAGGTGCTGAGTTTCAGTCCCAGGTAGTCACTGTGTAACGCGTGCTCTAGGGCGGCATTTCCCAGAGTGACCACGTCTCTGTTTTCCTGAGATCTAGAATTTTTTGGATTTGGACTGTCAGGCTGTACAGCAGCACCAGGTCGTCTGCGTAGAGCAGAAATGTGACTTCAGTATTGTTTAGGGTCCAGGAGCTGCAGATTGTTCCAGTAACACCACTAACTCATTGATGGAAATATTGAGTTGGACTCACCCCACCTTTTTTCACCCCGCGCCCTGTCTCACCCCACCTTTTTTCACTCCATGTCCTGTCTCACCCCACCTTTTCTCACCAAACGCCGTGTCTCGCCCTGGGCCCTGTCCTTTTTCGTTGGCGAGTTTTATGCTGCATTTGTTGCTCAGGCAGATGGACTTGATGTTATGTACTTTATCCCCTACACCACTTTTTAAAAGCTGATAAAATAATCCTGTGTGCCAAATCGAAACAAATTCCTTTTTAATGTCTACAAAACAGACAAACCCTCTCTCTAAATCCACTAACCCCGCCTCTCTCTGTCTCACTCTATCTCTCTCTGTCTCTCTCTGAGTGTACACAAGTCTCAGAATTTTCTACAGACGTATTAAGTCACGACTCTTGAATGACTGTAATGTGTGTCTGAATACAGAGATGTGACTCAGCTGGAGACGGTGCGGTGTGTGAGGACGCGCTGTATTTATACACCGGACCTGAAGTCAGAGAAACACAACAACTACATATGTTTATCCTAAACAACTGTAAAGTCTCTTAAATATTTATTCATTTTTAATTTCTTGACTTATTTTGTACAGCAAACTTAAAAACGACAGGACTGAAAAGTTAAAGTCTCGCTCTTTGTCTGTCTCCCTGTGTGTGTGTGTGTGTGTGTGTGTGTGTGTTTCTCTCTCTTTGTGTCTTTGCCATCTCTCCTTCATCTGTTTTTCTTTAGGTGCCTAAAATAAATCACGTCTCCAAAACACTCTTTCTGTGTGTGCGTGTGTACGTGTGTGCGTGTGTGCGTGCGTGCGTGCGCGCGCTTCTGCAGGAATGTAAAGGTCAGAAGGTCAATGTGGGGAGGCGCTCCTGAGGAATGTGAGCGATCGCAAGCATACAGAGTCAGGCACTGCGCGCGTGTGTGTGAATAGAGAGTTTATGTGCATGTAGATAAACACACCGTATGGAAAAAAGTAAACAGAAAGTTTGTGTGTGGGGGAGGGGAGAGTGAGGAAAGGGTGTAGTATTTGGGGAAGTGGGCGTGGTCTGTGTGGGCAGAGTGTGTGTACAGGCATGGTCTTTGTGTGTATGTGTGTGTGACAGTAGGTGTGTAATGTTAAAGTCAGACTGAGATTAAGTGTGCTTTATAAGAGCTTTATAATGCCTCGTTAAGATGAACCTCGTTAAAACAGCTGAACAGGAAGTGATGGAGAGATTCAGCCTCATACTGGAGTGTTTGATGTGTGCTGCTGAGCCACTGCAAATAACTCTCACACACACACACACACACACACTCATGTCATCCACTGTGTCAGTTCTTAGAGATAAATTTGTCAAAAAAAATCAGAAACAGGAAGTTTAATGTAACCCAGCGTTAAACAGGAAGTGCTAAGAGTTTTCAGTATGAAAACATGTTTCTGTTAGTGTTGATGAGACAAAACCCTCCACAGTCCCACTGGGAGGGCCCAGTCTCACCCCCCACCCTCACTCCCCTCCCAGTCTCACCCCTCCCAGTCTCACCCCCACCCTCACTCCCCTCCCAGTCTCACCCTCCCCTGTCTCACCCCCTCCCAGTCTCACCCTCCCAGTCTCACCCCCTGTCTCATCCCCTTCCAGTCTCACCCTCCCTAGTCTCATCCCTCCCTCTCACCCAGTCCCACCCTCCTCCTGTCTCCCTCGTCTCACTCCCCTCCCTGTCTCACCCTCCCCCTGTCTCACCCTCCCCAGTCTCATCCTCCCAGTCTCACCCCCACCCTCACTCCCCTCCCAGTTTCACCCGCCCCTGTCTCCTCCCCTCCCAGTCTCACCCTCCCCAGTCTCATCCCTCCCTCTCACCCAGTCCCACCCTCCTCCTGTCTCCCCTGTCTCACTCCCCTCCCTGTCTCACCCTCCCCTTGTCTCCCCCAGTCTCACCCTCCCCAGTCTCACCCCTCCCATTCTCACCCCCCACCCTCACTCCCCTCCCAGTCTCACCCTCCCCTGTCTCACCCCCTCCCAGTCTCACCCTCCCCTGTCTCACCCCCTCCCAGTCTCATCCTCCCAGTCTCACCCCTGTCTCACCCCCTCCCAGTCTCACCCTCCCCATTCTCATCCCTCCCTCTCACCCAGTCCCACCCTCCTCCTGTCTCCCCCGTCTCACTCCCCTCCCTGTCTCACCCTCCCCTTGTCTCCCCTGTCTCTCCCTGTCTCACCCCTCCCCAGTCTCACCCTCCCCACTCTCACCCTCCCCACTCTCACCTTCCCCCCCCCTCCCTCTCAGCCAGTCCCACCCTCCTCCTGTCTCCCCCTGTCTCACTCCCCTCCCTGTCTAACCCCCCCCCCCGTCTCTCCCTGTCCCTGTCCCGCCCTGTTCCAGTCCCAGTCTGTGAGGTGTGACTCTACCCGTGGTGAAGATGATGAGTAATGAGACCTTCCTGAGAACTCTGGTCTCTGTGACTGCAGTCTAATCACGGCTGATCTTTTGCTCCACAAAAGTCCAATAAAAACTACAATAAATCAGTTTGATGAAACACTTTATTTTAAAAACAGTAATATTAGAATAGTTGGATTATTTATATAAAATAAATCTGTGCTGTGAGGCGGAGGGAAAAAGTGTGTGTGTGTGTGTGTGGTTTTCAGTAGAGATGGATTTAATTACCACAGGAATTCAGAATATTATAGTGCACTCACACACACACACACACACACACACACACAGTATCTCAGGGTCTCTCAGTAACGGTGCTCTCTCTTGTCTTTCAGCATGACATCACTCTGACATCACGCCGATGCCATGATGAGCTCGTACACCCGCGGCGCACCCACGGTGTTCTTCATAAGCGCTGTGTGCGCGCTGGCACGGGGAGGCGACTGGGAGCCGAGCGGGGGCCGAGTGCCCTTCGCGGGAGGGCGCTACTCTGGACACCCCATGCTGTACTTTGGACGGGAGGCGGTGCCCGAGCTGCAGGGGGCGGCGCTGAGCACTCACGCTGAGCTGGCTCAGCAGGTATGGCGTGCCGGAGAGGACATGCTCGCGAACCCCGCCCAGTTCCTCCCACCACGAGACCCTGAAGAGTTCTCCGCCCGCTGGAACGAAATCTACGGGAACAACCTGGGTGTGTTAGCGCTGTTCTGCCTTCTTTATCCAGAACGCACCGGGGCGCTCGGCCTGGCCCGCGAGTACATGGACCGGATGGCTGCTCAGCCCAGCTGGTACGCAACGTGTGCGTGTTTGTGTGTATGTGTGTGTGAGACACAACATGAGAAAGACGTGTCATGGAGACGAATGCGCAAGCGGGCCTAAAGCAGAACCTTGTGGAACACCAAAAGTATTGACACCATGCTTTGTTTATAGTGTAAAATTCTTCTGTTACTCAGAGTTACATCTCTCTGATCTGAACTCCAAAGTCAGTCAGTACTGTGTGTGTGTTTGTGTGTGTGTGTGTGTGTGTGTGTGATAGCCAGCAGAAATATGTCCCCTTTCATTATTACTCCACATCAGCAGTTTCCACAGAACTTCTGAGGCTTTCAGGAGAATCAGTAATAATAAAATGAGATGTGGACACTGATCATTTTTCTGCCAACACACACACACACGCACACACACACACACACACACACACACTTCCTGTTTTTTTTTACTGCATCAGCAATTTCTGTGGAACCACAGATAAAATAATAACACATCCTTCACCCTTCATTTCCTGCTTTTAAGGAAGTTTAATGAGTGATAAAGTCGGAGTGTGACTTCAGGAGATGAGTGTGATGAGTGTAACACACACACACACACACACACATTTGGCAGATGCTCTTATCCAAAGCGACTTTCACGTGTATTGTATAAAAATAGACGCTGCAGTGCAGCAGATTGCAATATTTATTATTATATACAATATTCTCAGTGTGTGAGTGAATGTATAAACTGTCTAAAACCCGGTATATTGTGTGTGTGTGTGTGTGTGTGTGTGTGTGCACGCACCCTTTTAAAAAGATTAATCATGCTTTAAACAAACCAATAAAAACAAATACTAGTGTTTTACTGAAGAAAATGTACAGAAAGTATGGTCAGGTGAGTTTCCACCGAGAACTTCTGAAGTGTGTGTGTGAGGGCCAGCTTGTTGTTCTGCATCGTTTGCTAAATACATACTTGATGTGCTTCAGGTTCATTAATTTTACTCTAAAAGGCCCAAATGTAATATAATTTAAGACTGATGATGTTTACGTGTATAAATGTAAAATCTTTAAAATCTTTAAAAAATGATCAAACGTACAAGAAGCTGATCAGCTGAACAGGTTACAGAGTAAACAGGAAATCATTAGGCGTGTTCTTGGAGACTCGCTTCACCTCAAGATGACTTAAACTCAGGACACAAATTCACCAAATTGAACATTAGAGTTACAGAATGTAAGGAGTGAACTTTCTACAGTTATTAATTAATTCATTTACATGAAGGTTTTTCATTGTTTCGGCTGACAGTCTAAACGTCATTTTTCTTTAATGTATATTTAGGGTAACTTTTAGTTCTCAGTAAGTATGTATATATTTGTGTGTGTGTGTGTGTGTGTGTGTAGGCTGGTGAAGGACGCTCCGTGGGACGAGGTCCCCATGGCGCACTCTCTGGTGGGCTTTGCGACGGCATATGACTTCCTGTACGAGTTCCTGAGTGAGGCGGAGCAGGAGCGCTACCTGCAGGTGCTGGGCGACGCCTCCCTCTACATGTACGACAAATCACTGCAGAGGGGGTGGGGCTTCCAGTTCCTCCACAACCACCAACCCACCAACTGCGTCGCCCTGCTGACCGCCTCACTCGTCCTGCTGAACCAGGGTCAGTGCACACACACACAGGAGGACTGTGTTCAGTGGCTGTGGTGTAATACTGTGTGTGTGTGTGTGTGTGTGTGTGTGTGTGTGTGTGTGTGTGTGTGTAGGCTGCGTGCAGGAGGCCTACGTGTTCATTCGTCAGGTGATGCTGATCATGGAGAAGGCTCTGGTTCTGCTGCGCTCGGTGGTCGACGGTTCTCTGTATGAAGGCGTGGCCTACGGAACCTACAGCACGCGCTCCCTGTTCCAGTACATCTTCCTGCTACAGAGACACTTCAACGTCTCACACTTCACACACCCCTGGCTCCTCAAGCATTACGACTTCCTCTACAGGACGCTGCTGCCAGGTACAAACGCGAGAGTGTGTGTGTGTGTGTGTGTGTGTGTGTGATGTTAAAACTGTGTGATCAAAAGTCAATTTGAACTCTAATGACTGACTCCATGCCAGTTGACTATAATGGGATGTTTTGCTCAAAGATTAAGTTCATTCGAATCCGAACCAGTCGAAGCTGGAGTAGAAACGTTAATAAGGGGGGTGAATACTTATGCATGTGTTTTTATGCCCCCTTTGTTTCGCGAGTTCAGGTTTCCAGAGGAACGTAGCCATCGGCGACTCCAACTACAACTGGTTCTACGGTCCGGAGAGTCAGCTGGTGTTCCTCGATCGCTACGTCCTGAGGAACGGACACGCTAACTTCTTGGCAGAAGAGATACGCCGTCGCCGCGTGCAGGAGGGGCCGGGACAACCATCGCGCGCACAGAAGTGGTGTACACTACACACTGAGTTCATCTGGTACACACGCGCACACGCGCACACACACACACACACACACACACACACTATAGTACGTCCTACTAATCGTCTCGGTGTCCCTTTGTGCAGGTACGATGCCGGTCTCAAAGCCACGCCCCCTGGGGATTTCGGGACACCGCGCCTGCACTACTTTGAGGATTGGGGCGTGGTGACGTACGGAGGCGGTCTGCCCGCTGAGACGAATCATTCCTTCCTGTCGTTTAAGTCGGGGAAACTGGGTGGCCGCACCATCTTCGACATCGTGCACCAGCGGCGCTACAGCGACTGGATCAACGGCTGGAAGAACTTCAACTCTGGACACGAGCATCCCGACCAGAACTCGTTCACCTTCGCGCCCAAAGGTTTCCCGTTCATCACCGAGGCGTTATATGGCCCCAAGTACACGCTCCTGAACAACGCCGTTCTATTCGCGCCCTCCGCCGACAGCGCCTGTTTCTCTCCCTGGGAAGGTCAGGTGACCGAGACGTGCGACTCCAAGTGGTCGAAGTACAAGATGGGCCCGGCCGCAGACTGCGAGGGGCGCATGGAGGCGGCGCTGGAGCGCCACGGCGTTGTGTTCATCCGCGGCGAGGGACGGGCAGCGTACAGTCCGGCGCTGAAGATCAAGAACCTCCAGAGGAACCTTGTGCTTCTGCAGCCCGACCTCCTGCTGCTTCTGGACCACGTCCACCTGGATGCCGAAAGCCCCGCCCACAGCATCAGCGCCTTCTTCCACAACATAGATCTCCCCTTCCGGAGCACCATGGCCGGAGACGGCGTCCACGGCGCCTCTGTCCTGCACGGGCAAGACGCATACACCATGCTGTGGAGGGACGACACGGGCTACAGCGGGAAAGCGGACACGGCGTACTGGGGCTACCCTCGCGGCTACCCCTACAACGGCACTCACTACGTTAACGTGACTATGCCGTTACGCTTCCCGCACACACGTATCGCATACGTGTTCTTTGGCCCGGACGTCGCCGTTCTCAGCTTCAGTCTGCGCGTGGACTCGGAGAGGGTGGACGTCCGGCTGAGCACAAGAGACCACAACTTCACCATCCACATCCTGACCTCGGAGAACCCCAGCAAACCCCTGTTCGCCATGGTGCTGAAGGACCAGGAGGAGAAGGTGGTGTTTGAACGGGCAGCGGCGGTGCAAGAACGCCCCCTGGTGGAGGTGCCAGACTACATCAAGGAGGTGGATCGAAACATCCGGCAGATCAAACCCGTGTTCCAGCAGCTGCAGCGGCACGGTAAGACGCGTCTGATCAACGCCGAGGGATTCCGTAAGATCGCAGAACGGCTGAAGAAGACGTCGGAGAAGAGGAGGAGGATGCAGAAGAAGGTGGCAGAAGCCGTGGAGAACATGTTCTTGTCCAATCAAAAACTGGCGAAGACGAAGGCACAGAAGAAAGTCACTAAAATCCGTGTGAATGAGTCTGAAGAGAAGGAGCGGCAGCGGCGCCAGGGGGCGGGGCCGGAGAGCAGCGGCGGTGACGTCCCCCGGGGAGGGCAGGACGACGGAGCGTTGGAAGACGTCCGCGCTGCAGCTGGCAGGACCGAGGTGTCCGTCCCCCTGTCCTACATACGTGTGTTTCTGGTTCTGAACATCGGAGCGTTCTTCCTGCTGTTGGCGGTTCTGCTCACACAGCTGCAGCGCGCGCCGAGCCTCCACACGCAGCGCTGCATCTACTGCGTCCTGCTGCTCGACAGCTTCATCCTGCTCGGCCTCTACTCGTCCTGCTCACGCGGGGACTGCTGACATCATCAGTGTGGGACAGAGAGAGGACTCGGGTGGGGGCGGGGGGGGGTTTACAGTCTGGGGCAGTGATGTGGGCAGAGTGCAGAATGCAGAGTGTGTGTGTGTGTTACAAATGTAATAAATGTATATTGTATGTGTATATTTTGGGGGTTTATTTTGTAATCTTTGCAATTAAACAGCAGATTCAGAAAAATGTGTGTTTACTGACAAGAATGATCAGAGGAGAACAATCAAACCCCTGAGTTAGAACGGCATCTCTGAGTCATACACACACACACCTTACACTTGGCTCAGAAAAGAAGAAGAAGAACGATGGACACACCAGAGATGGAGAAGGTGAAAGAGGAGAGGTTTGTGTTTGAAACAATGAAGACAAAACATTACTAGGGAAATGTGTATCACCTTCTGTTCTCTCAAAGTGTGAATACCAACACATACACTCCAGGAGGAAATGCACAAAACCAGATTTATTCAAATAAACACAATCCAGTACTCTAAAAAATATAGTAATTATATAAACAGTGTCCAGTTAAAGAGAGCTAATGTAGGTGTGTAGAATATATAATATGAAAGGGCAAAGTACATCACTAACTCAGTCAGTAATAATCAATCTCACTGCCATCTGCTGGTTAATCAGTGTTACTGCAGAACTTTTACTGCTGTCTACCGGTAGAGTTACAGCAGCACTCTTGCTGCCATCTGCCGGTCAATTAATGTCAATGCAACTTCGCTTTCTAAAGTTGAAAAATAATTCAGTGCAACGCTTAACCAAATATAATAATTACCTGCATATAATAATGTAATAAGTAAAATAATTATCTGTGATAACACTCCGAAGTCCTTCTGCTAATAATATCGAACTCCTGTTATTGTGAGTTCCGTCCTCTTATTTACACTTAAACATTATAATTTATTATTGAACATGTAAACGGTGTGTGTGTGTGTGTGTGTGTGTCTGCGCCTGCGCGCGCCGAAACTTTTATTTTAAAATGTTCTGTTTCCGAAGACCAGAAGTGACGTCATCTCCCGAGTTTGCGTCACTTCCTCATATGCTTGTCCTACATTGGTCGCTGTTTTGAACACGCACGCACGCACGCGCGCTGCTCCTTGTGAGGTTAGGCTGTGAGACATGGGCGCGCGCGTGGGTCGCGTCTTCAGGAACTTCAATCTGGAGGCTCGCGCGCACCGACAACTCGACAAAAGCAAACCGGAAGCGGCGCCTCGACATCCGGTACCAAGTAACCATGACAACAGCGTCCCGCCCGGTAACGTTATCATGATGACCTGACCGCAGTCTGACTGAAACACACACACACACACACACACGCGCGCGCGCGCGTTTAATACCCACTAACAGCTACTGATCAACAACAATGACGTGTGTGTGTGTGTGTGTGTGTGTTTATAGTGAGTGAGATCCAGAGGAAGGATAATTCGCTCCTGAATCGACTCAGACAAGTTTATGTGGAATCTAAAGACCCACAAACACCGGTACGTACACACACACACACACACACAGAGTTAAATATCCTGCACATATCATCATATTGTAAAACTAAACTATTGAATATGTTTTTGTTATACATAATTATTTACTCAGTCATTAAGGTGTGTGTGTGTGTGTGTGTGTGTGTGTGTGTTACAGACGTTGGCGTGTGTGAGGACGCCGCAGCAGGTGGATCGTCGCCCCCTCAGCGCCTCACTGGCGCCCCCCGGAGTGTGTGACATCACAGACGTAGCCAAAGGCAGGCTGACCCTCGTGGAGGCGCTAACGGCGCTAAACAAGCACAAGCTAACGCCTCAGGAGTGGCCGGCTGAGCGGATAGCGCAGGAGCTAAAGCTAACACACAGCGACGCCTGCGCACTAACGCGCTACTTCATCCCCTTTAACATTAAAGTCATTAAAGTGCCGCGTGCTGATGATATACAGACGCACATTTCTGACTCCTAACACACACACACACACACACACACACACACAGCTTAAGATTTGTTTATGTGAAACAAATAAAAATGTTTGATGATTAAGTTTTCCTGTTTAAACTTCCTGTACAGAAACACACTTATTAGGTGTTAGGAAATTCACCCAAATATAAGTGTGTGTGTGTGTGTGTGTGTGTGTGTGTGTGTGTGTGTGTATGAAACATTTAGCTATAAATGTTCTGTCATCTCTGTGTGTATTCTAAGTCATTACACATATGAATCAATTTCCACCAATTTATTCATTTACATCCCTTACAACACTAGGAGGCGCTATAACTCTTATGGTGTTAAGGTTTAGTGAGAAAAAGCTAAATGCTAAAACATAATATCGTGGCTACACTGGAGCTGCAGAGTCACTCAAAATCAGTCAGGTCTAACCATAACTGATTGTAATGAACCAACCTACGGAGATCCTTCTCACAGGAGTGTCCAGGTCCAGTAGAGGGACGAAGGACAGAGCTGAAACCCAGACCCTGGCAATACCTTACATGGTGGGTGTCAAGAATCTCAAGAAGATCTTTGTAAAACATCACAAACCTAATATTCATTTCAAACCCACCATCATACTAAGATAGAGAGATGTCCACCCAAAATACCTCACATCAAATCACAGGAAGAGTGTGTGGAGTATTCAATTTTCAATTTTATTTTATTTCTATAGCACTTTTAACAATGGCCATTGTCTCAAAGCAGCTTCACAAAAATTAAAAGATCATTTGTGTTTATATAATAATGAGATTGTCCCTGATGAGCAAGCCAAGGGTGATGGTGACAGTGGCAAGGAAAACCTCCCTGAGATGGCAATAGGAAGAAACCATGAGAGGAACCAGATTCAGCAGGGAACCCATCCTCATCTAGGTGATGACGGAGAGCAGAGATTATATCACATCATGTGTGTTACGCAGCTGAAAGTTCAATATAACAGAAATTCTTTAAATTAACATGTAGTCCAGTTCAGCTCAGGGATGAGCCAGCAGGTACAGAGGGCAGATGGGGGTCTGGATCACTGGGAGCTCAGGAGCAGCATGTGTAGATCCAAACCAACATGAAGAAGAATGCAGGTGGAGCAGGTCCTTCTCTGGATGCCTCAGGAACCTCGCAGGGTCGGCCTCTGTCTACTGAAGCTGGCACAATCTCCAGATGCCTCGGGATGGGTAGAGAAAGGAAGAACAGGTGGAAAGAATTAGCGTGGTTGCCATTCAGGATAGATGTACTGGAGTATGAGGTAAAGAAATTAATTATGTGTATGCCAGATTAAAGAGATGCGTCTTGAATCTACTTTTAAACTGTGAAACTGTGTTTGAGCCCCGAACACTGTCAGGAAGGCTATTCCAAAGTTTTGGAGCTAAATATGAAAAAGCCCTACCTCCTTTTGTAGATTTTGATATTCTGGGAACTACCAGTAGTCCGGAGATTTCTGATCTTAAGGAGCGTGGTGGATTGTAACGTATCAGAAGACTGGTTAGGTATGTGGGAGCTAGATCGTTTAGAGCCTTGTACGTAAGTAATGCTATTTTGTAATTAATTCTAAACTGAACAGGTAGCCAGTGCAGGGATGATAATATTGGGGTTATATGGTCATATTTTCTGGATCTAGTGAGAACTTGGCTGCATTTTCGACTAACTGTAGTTTGTTAATTGAGGATGCAGGACAGCCTCCCAGTAATGCATTACAGTAGTCCAGTCTGGAGGTCATGAATGCATGAGTATGGAGTATGCAGTCTGCGGAGTGTGTGAGTGTGGAGTGTGATGTGTGTGGAGCGTGTGGAGAGTGTGGGGTGTGTGGAGTGTGTGCAGTGTGGGGTGTGAAGTGTGGAGTGTGTGCAATGTGGGGTGTGTGGAGAGTGTGGGGTGTGAAGTGTGTGGCGTGTGGAGTGTGTCAGAGGTTAGCAAGCATAACTTTACAGAGGTGTTTAAAATAGCGAAGGCGATGTCCGATGAAGTAGTTTGCTCTGGTCCCATCCCAATGAGACGTGGCGACATAGCTTACAGCAGGTTATGGTCGCTGAACCGCTGGATGTCCAGGTGGTGCTCCGAAAACAACGTGGGCTTCATAGATAACTGGAAGACCTTTGAGGGCAAAACTGGCCTGTTAGGGCGGGACGGTGTCCATCCCACTCGGGAAGGTGCTGCTCTCATTTCTTGCAGTATAGCACATAGTCTCAGAAGAGGCCTAGTTAATCGGTGACAATCCAGAGCCCAGGCCAGGGAGCAGACAGACAGGCTAAACCAACCGTCTGCTAGCTGCAGAGAGTCGTCACTCAGGGTTCATCATATTGAGACTGTGTCTGTTCCCCGAGCTAAACATAAACATAAATTTAAAAAGACTCAGAAAGTCTGTTTTAGTAATTTAATTAACATAGATACCACAAACTCAGATCACACTGAATGCGCAGCCGGCACCTCTGATCTGAAGCTAGGACTGTTAAATATTAGATCTCTCGCATCTAAAGCAGTTATTGTTAATGAAATTATCACAGATCAGGAGTTTGATATCTTATGTTTAACAGAAACCTGGATTAAACAGGACGAGTATGTAGCTCTAAATGAAGCTAGTCCTCCTGGATACAGCTACATACACCAGCCTCGGCTAACTGGTAGAGGAGGAGGAGTCGCAGTTATTTATAACCATAATCTGTCCATCGTACAAAAACACAGTTTTGAATCTAATGCATCTGAAGTTCTCTATAGTAACATAAAGTCAGCTCAGTCGATCCCGCTAATCATCATTTACAGACCCCCAGGGCCGTACTCGGAGTTTCTCTGCGAATTTGCAGATTTCCTCTCAAACCTTGTTGTTTCTGTAGACAAAGCGTTAATTGCTGGAGACTTTAATATTCATTTTGAGAATCCAGAAGACCCTCTGAGAACAGCATTCTTGTCCACACTGGACTCAGTAGGAGTAAATCAGTGTGTAGTAGGACCCACTCATAAAGCAGGTCACACTTTAGATTTAATATTATCCCTCGGATTAAGTATAGGAAATATAACCACAATTCCACAGTCTGAAGTTATCTCAGATCACTACCTTGTCTCGATTAAAGCGTGTTATAGTAATAATGTATGCAGCACAGCACCGCGCTTCCACCTTAAACGTACATTTACATCAAATACCGCACAGAGCTTTATCAATAATCTTCCAGAATTATCAACATTGATTGGATCGCCATCTGACTTCACAGAACTCGAACAGGCGAATGAATATCTAGAGTCAGCACTTCGTTATAGCTTAGATAATGTAGCTCCAGTTAAAAGGAAAATGATTAGAGATAAGAAACTCGCTCCTTGGTATAATGACCACACACGTGCTTTAAGTTGGAGTGTGTGGAGAGTGTGGGGTGTGTGTGGAGTGTGTGGAGAGTGTGGAGTGTGTGTGGCGTGTGGAGTGTGTGGAGAGTGTGGAGTGTGTGTGGCGTGTGGAGAGTGTGGGGTTTGTGGTGTGTGTGGAGTGTGTGGAGAGTGTGGGGTATGTGTGGCGTATGGAGTGTGTGGGTGTGTGGAGTTTTTGGCATGTGGAGTGTGTGGGGTGTGTTCAGAGTGTGGAGTGTGTGGCGTGCGGCGTTCGTGGAGCATGTGGGGCGTGTGGAGTGTGTGGGGTGTGTGGAATGTGGAGTGTGTGCAGTGTGAGTGGAGAGTGTGGGGTGTGTGGAGTGTGTGGCGTGTGTGGAGTGTGGAGTGTGTGCAGTGTGAGTGGAGCATGTGGGGCGTGTGGATTGTGTGGAGAGTGTGGGGTGTGTGGAGTGTGTGGGGTGTGTGGAGTGTGTGGAGAGTGTGGGGTGTGTGGAGTGTGTGGAGCATGTGAGGTGTGTGGATTGTGTGGAGAGTGTGGGGTGTGTGGAGTGTGTGGGGTGTGTGGAGTGTGTGGAGAGTGTGGGGTGTGTGGAGTGTGTGGGGTGTGTGGAGTGTGTGGAGAGTGTGGGGTGTGTGGAGTGTGTGGAGCATGTGAGGTGTGTGGATTGTGTGGAGAGTGTGGGGTGTGTGGAGTGTGTGGCGTGTGAGTGGAGAGTGTGGGGTGTGTGTCGTCTTGGATGGATTTTTTTCTCCTTTTCTAGTGTCTATTATGAACCCTAATCTTCAGACTCAACTCTATAGCTGTTGAGGTGTAACTGATTTTAACATTAAACTCTATTATTTAAAGTAAGACAGGTTTTAGTTTCAGACACTCTTTCAGCTCAAGGTGATAAAATGTTTACACATTAGGGGAAAACTGGCTGATCTGGCAACGCATTCCATTTGAACAGTCGTCCCACTTTTCATACCACACCACATTTCAGGACACCATAATCATGTGTGTGTGTGTGTGTATGTGTGTGTGTGATCCAGACATAACCCGAATGTGAAGTCAGATTTATGGAAAGATGTGCATCTCTGTAAGGGGTTTTAGAGGAATCCCCTTATGACATCATCAGGCTCATTAGAGGAGCGACAGTAAACATCAGACACTAACGCTCTCCAGTGACCTTTTCCTATCAAGCTCCTGTTGCTAAGCAACATTGTGTGTGTTGGAGAGTTCACTGTGTGTTCAGTAAGACTAAAACACGGAAAAACAAACAGGGGGGATGTGTTTTGTCATCTATTCATTATTTTATCGTGTGTGTCTGTGTGTGTGTATGAGTACAGAAATCAGAACAAAAGCACTGAGTGTTCTGAGAAAACCCCATGATCACATGACCAAAACATCACACGGAGCATGTTTTAATTACACGATTCCTCTTCGTCTTTCGTCTGTTCCCTTTCAGGTGTCGCCACAGTGAATCATCTGCCTCCATCAGTCCTCTACATCCTCGTCTCTCACCCTAACTAACTTCATGTCCTCTCTCACTGCGTCCATAAATCTCCTCTCTGGTCTCCTCTAGACCTCCAGCCTGCCTGGTCCAACCTCAGCATCCTTCTACAGATACACTCACACTTTGTCCTCTAAACATGACCAAACCACTTCACCCCTGGCCACGCCCCCTGAGCCTCCTGTGTCTTACCTGTCTCATGGTAATTCTCAGCAGGTCTCATTTATACCAGTGTGTGTGTGTGTGTGTGTGAACTCTGCGGAAGAGTTTGCCTTTATATTATATTATAGCTAACGCTCCTTCATTATGGTGTGTGTGTGTGTGTGTGTGTGTGTGTGTTAATGCTGGAGCTAATGATGGCGGTAATGACATGGTGAGAATGGAACAGAGACAGAACCGTCCAGAACATCAACACTTAACACTAGATGTGTTTTTATTATCATCATCACAGTCATGTTCGGGAACTGAGCACGTATGACAATAAGGCACATTAAATTCTTTATTAATGAGAGCTTGAAACAAAGCTGCTGATTGGTCGGCTGTTTTTGTGCCCCTTATGACATCATTACCAGTCAGGGTGAACTTATATATGAGGAAACAAACATGATTTTAGAAATTAAATCTGCACATTTTTTACAAATTACACACAGTCTATTAACACACACACACACACACACACACACAGAGAGTCAGAAGTGAATTACAGGCACATTAAAGGTGTATTAGTTGTGTGTGTGTGTGTGTGTGTGTGTGTTAGATGCTGTAGCAATGGTCACTGCAGGCGTACACGACACTAGGCCTCATCTTGCGCTGGGCCTGGCGGGGCAGAGGTGGGAGGAGCCTGCAGAGAAAGGGCATCCACCGTGCACAGGCGTGGCGGAACTTCCTGATGCGGCAGTAGTATATGAAGGGGTTGAGGGCGGGGCGCAGGAAGCTGAGGATAAGCAGCCAGGTACTCACCTGGAAAAACTCCGCCCCGTTATACACGACACTGCTGAACGCCGCGCACAGGCTGAACACCACCAGGGGCGCCAGTGAGGTGAACGCCAGCACAAACAGCAGCAGGATGGTGAAGAATGCTCGTGTCTTAAATCCCACATCCACGCTCAGGTGGAGGGGATGGGGCTTAGAAAGGGAGAGGGCGGAGTCACAGCGGATTCGAAGCACGTTGTGCCTGATGGAGCTCAGGATCGCAAGAAAGGAGCACGCCATCACGGCAAACGGCACAAAGAAGCTCAGTAGGGCCAGGATCACCACGTAACCATGGTAACTGGCCTCGGTGGAGTAGCTGAGCACGCACTGCGGTGCACTGGGGGGTACCTGCTGCGACGGGTATCCTAGAAACAGCGGAAAAGACAGGAAGAACGCCACAATCCAGGAGGCAGCGATGAGGATCTTGGCACGGTGTGGCGTGAGGCGGTCCTGTTTCCGTACGATGATCAGGAAACGATCGACGCTGATCGCCAGCAGCATAGCCACGCCCACTGACATGCACAGCCATAAGAACATTGCCGACGCCCGGCAGAGGGTGGCACTAAACGGCCACTGTGTTGTCACTACGGTGACCAGGTCGAAGGGCACAGCGGTGAGCGCCAGCGTCATGTCGGCAAAGGCGAGGTTGGCTAGCAGGAAGTTGATGGCGGAGCGCATGGCGGCGCGGCGGTACACCATCACACACACCACCGCATTCCCACACAGTGCCAACAACAACACGCACACTATCAGCACGCTGAAGACCACCTGCAGGGGCACGCTCAGGACACGCCCACTAGCACCCTGCCCCGCCTCCTGCACAACTGCCTGCTGGGATACCTGTGCAGTGGGCGTTACCCAGAGGGTCCTGAGCACCGACGAGCTGTTCCCCCACTGTGACCAGTAGGAGGAGTTCTCCATGGAGTCTGATTGGCTCACGGCAGCAAGTGGGCGGAGCAGGCTGAGTCAGTCGTTAGTAATAGCAAAAAGCATTCCTGCAGTGTTCTGGGCACCATGGCAACCGCCGGGTTGTCATCCAACACAGAAACATGTCAGCTGACAGGAAGTGACTGTGGAGGAAGAGGAAGTGGAAATCAACAACATTGCAAATGTTATTTTCTCACAAACCATACAACTGAACATACAGCTAAGATCATTAAAGCGTGGTGTGTGTGTGTTAGCAGAATGAGAGTAGATAAACAGTGTTTAATCCCAGCTGATAAAATCCCTAATGTTCACACGTCATGCTAAAATCACCATGTCTCCAAGAACACACACACATACACACACACACACACACACACACACACACACACACACACACAGTGAACTTTGAGCTTTGTTGTGAAGTAAACACACAAAAAAATGGAGATAAAAAAAAATATATTATTAGTTTATTATTTCTAGACTTAAAATGAGTTTATTTATTAGTGATGTCACCAATAACATCCCCCAGTAAAAAAAACATGAGAGGATGGGATTAAGATATGGACACACACCTGATCAAACAAAGCTACAGCAGAGTGTGTCGAGCTGAGAGCCGGACCCGGAGTGTTAATGCATTGTGATGTTTTAAACTTGAATATTAAGATCAGGTGAAATTGACCATCACATCACACTGCAGTGTGACGCAGCGCAGACTGTTACGCCCGAGAGAGACGCGGTACGGGTTCGGCAGTAAGGGGTGTGGCCACAAGCAATGGTGGAGCTCGAACCTCAGATCCACAGATTAACAACTTAGAGCCTCCTGAGTCACCACTGCCCTCACCGCTACCACTGGAGTAAAGATACACAC
>CM059204.1:0-110000 GCA_030347435.1 Clarias fuscus | reverse complement strand
GAGTCATTTAGTTCATTTAGTTCTTTTGACCAGAAATAAAATAAAATGTTACATTTTCAATAAACAGACCCCCAACACGTCTACATACAAAAATGTTGTCTATACTTCCACTAATGAAAATATTACAAAGCAGCTAAGGACATATTATAATAAACAAAATGAGCCCGAGTCGTTCGTTCTTTTGAATCTATTTAAAAGCGTCGCATAACGTCTATGGGAGTCACGTGACAAAAGAACCAACGACTCGGACTTGGAAGATTCATTGAGAACCGTTCGATTCTGTTTCCTGTACAGAACCTATGGAGGTTTTGCGATGATTTGCGCATGCGCGTCCAGTAGAACATGACCGAATCATTCAAAAAGAACCAACCGTTCATGAGCGACCCGTCACTACTGTACAGTGCAGTACACAGGAAACACAAATGAACGATTCTCAATGAGTCTTCCAAGTCCGAGTCGTTCGGTCTTCTGTCACGTGACTCCCATAGACACTACGAAGTGCAATAGATTCAAAAGAACGAACGACTCAGACTAGAAGATATGATGATGAGCTGCTCATTCTGTTTATATGTCCTTAACTGCACTGTAATATTTTCATTACTGGAACTATAGACAACATTTGTGTATGTAGACGTGTTGGAGGTCTGTTTTATTGAAAATGTAACATTTTTCTGATCAAAAGAACAAAATGAAGTAAATGTATTGAAGTACAATAGTGCCAAAATTCCTCAAAGCGAAATAGCAGCTTGAATTACATGAACTGAAAAAAAAAACTTGTTCCTATAAAAATGTTTGAATTTTTCTGCATTGCAATTTGATCTGAATTGAAAAAAATCCTTAGAGCATTTGCAATATTTAAAATGTTTGCCACTATAATTTATTGTGGTTGCATATTTCAAATGAAAATGTAATTCAAGTATTTAAGATTCAATGCAAAAATATTCAAGTTACGAAATTGCAGTTCAAATATATTTTCAAGTGTTAAAAATACAATCTTCATTATTTTTCAATCTTACAAATTCAGGTCGACAAAATTCAGGTAATAAAATTCAGGTGGCTAAAATTCAGGTCTTCACAGACCTGAATTTGTTCGACTTGAATTTTATTACCTGAATTTTGTCGATTGAAATAATAATATGGTAGGTTGAGGCTCCACCTACTTACACCAAATTAGTTGCTCAATTTATTGGTTATCCTATGATGGGGCAGTGGGAAGAAATAGAAGTTTGGTGACAAGATAGCCTTGTGTCATAGGTCCCGCCCCTTGCTTTCATGTCATCACTGCATCATCCAGGTATGTGGAGTGAAGCTGGTTAGGTTGCTTGTGGTAGATTGCAGCTCATGGTAGTGTGTTTTCCATTAGAACGACAAATTTAATGAAGCCCTGTTGCTGCCATTGTCTCGAGGTTATCCCTCTACAGGTAAGAGAGCTGGTTGGAAGTGCTTTAGTTCTCTAAATTTGTTCAAATGTTCTATCTGTATTTATCTATTTATTCAGAATCAGAGGTTGGCGTGAGACAGATTCAGACATGTGAGCTATGGACTTTCATTGGACGTATAGATGTGTTTCGGCCTCTTTGTAATGCACATTGTTTCCCAGATAGTGTGAGAGTCCTGTTCTCCTGCAGGTTTATTTGCTTGCTTTATTTATTGGGTTTCATGAGATTCTACCCGCATGTTATGTATTTTAAAGATTATCCTATCTGTTTGGTTAGCGTGGGGTGTCGGCTGAGCTGTCTAGATTGTAACTTGTTCATAGACGGGTCAGCCGCGTTCTATGTGTAATTATTTTCTGTGCAATTGAGGCTGTCTGGGAACTGCTTTGTCTGGGGGCTAACCGCCGCTCTTAGCTGGGGGCTAACTGCATTCTGTGTGTGTACATGCTTAGTTGGTAATAAGTTTTTTTTCCTTTGTTTCTGTTTGTCTATTTTACCATAACGTTGGGTTTTTGGTGAATTGTTTCTTTCCTTGTTATGATTTAAGTGTATTGGTTAGTCTTCTGGTTTGTCTTTTATTACATCTTTCTGTGCTGTAGTGGTTTCATTTAGACTGACTGATCACACAGACAGAATTGTATAACATACTTTTATGGTTACAGGAGCTGAGTGCCTAAGGCGAGGTGTAGTCCTGGTGGCGGTCTCCCTTTCTCATGTGTGTGTGTGTGTGTGTGTGTGTGTGCGCGAGTGTCTCTACACAGGTGTAAGGAATGGTGAGGTGCTGTGGAGGCCTAGTTGTGCCCCCGTTTGCCTGCTGTTACGCCTCAGCTGTTGTAATTTAATATCCCAGTCATTCTTGTATGAACTTTATGATGTGCTTGCATGTTATATGTTTAAGTGGGATTGCACTTTTGTTTTTATGTTTTGTAATAAAATTGGATTGATTTTTATATCTGCGTCTCCTGCTGTCTCACTGAGAAGAACCTGTGCCGTTTCTAAGAACAAATTTATTCTAAATATTCCCTGGTGAAATTCCAGGGTGGTGTAATCGTTAGGTAGCACTTGGTGTCCTGCCACAATAATAATAATAATAATTATAATAATAATATTAATAATAATGCTGTGTTGTAAAAGGCTCACAGTCACACTGAAGACGTACACTACAGTATACTTGTGTAACTCTGCTCTCTGTCAGGAGAGGGCGCTCCTTCTCTAACATCACTATAAATAATCCTCATATACACTGTCTTCACTGCGCTCTGGTCACATCCTATGCTCATTTCATCCTCTCTTTTATTAATGTTTCAAATAGCAGGTGCACATTATGTACAATTTCATTAGGAGATAGAAACGGTATATTCATATTATTTGACACCATGTTTACAATTGAATTCACAAATTTTTATTTATCCCCAGGGGTCAATTCAAAGCACACAGTGTAGTACAAAATAAATAAATAACAGAATAAAATAAAACGTTGTAATGATGATAAATGGAATTTATTTGTTAATAGCACAAATAAAAGAAGACGTTATAAATGGTGTATTTAAACTCTGGAACAAAATAAGAGAGCACTACAATTTGTTAGTTTACAAATTATTTGCAGTTTGTTTTATTTGAGTTATTAAAGCTAATACTGCATGATTTTGGGTTATTTTGATGTGTTGTGATGTCATTTCCTTTATATATATATATACACACACTAAATAAATAATAGCTGAATTTTGAATTCAGGAAAAATATTGTCAGCAGTTAAAAAAAAACAAAAAACAAACAAACAAAACTGTTCATCTCAACAACACAACACATGCAGCTGTAAAGGAAATAAATATATATAAAGAAACTGATTTGCAGTGGTCTATTTTTTTCCATACTGTACGGTATGACTGCAAATTCACTCAGAACACAAGGTGGTGCTGTTTAGTTCTATTTAGGACTGTTGGGAAAAGAATTTTAAGTGAGGAAATGTAAGGAAACTAAATCACACAGTTTTTCTGGGTAGATTTCACCCCATATTTTCAGTAAAGAGATGCCTTATAATACTCGAGTAAAATCACCCTTTCACAAACAGACCTTAGACTTGAACTTGGTCAGCATGATAAAACATAATCATAAAATCACAGGCACATACAAAATTAGAGTTCCTGCTGCAGGACATGAAGCCATGAAAGCAAGATTTCTTTTATTTATTATTCTTGTTTGTGTAACTTGTGACTTTTTAATAGTGGAACGGAATTCCCACACTGTCCATCTGTCTGTCTGCATCCACATGTGCTCTGAATGGAGGAACATTAATGACAAAATAAACTGTAATAATTATGGAAGTATAATAGTGCCAAAATTGCCAGAATTGCAATTTGATCTGAATTGAAAAAAATCCTTAGAGCATTTACAATGTTTGAAATTTGTTTCAAACAAGAGTCCACACATTGTGTTTTAAGTCAATGTAGTCATCAGAATATAAATGTCTCTCTCTTGGACGTGTGTGTGCTCACTAGTCTTTAAAGGAGCGTGTGATTGCAAGGGAGAGAGGTAAACATATCAACATCCTCCGAACTGATTCTTGTCCTGCGCTTTAAAGCAATGTTTCCTGCTGCTGAAAACATTTTTCATTGATAAAAGTTTATTTATTTTTATCTCTCCCTTCCATTTTGCAGGCCGCAACAGAACGCTCCCTCAAATCAATACAGCGCCAACTGTTTACGTCTCCTTCTGCTTTGTGGGTGACGTCAGCGCTTTCTACTTCGTCTTTGTTTACTGGCGGCTTGCATTCGGAAGCGCGCTGTGTGCCACGCCAAACTAATGATACACACGCAAAAACATAACGCAGGCTTTTAAAATGTATTAAAAATTAAAAGAAGCTTTGAGGCAGAAGATTTTGCCTCAATCATTTTTTTTAAATCCAATTACTCGAGGAATCGTTTCAGCCCTACTAGAGACCAAAGCCACTAGCAGCCAATTCAACTAGAGGCTAAACCTACTTGAGGCTAAGCACTCATGTCGACCAATATACACATCATTTAAACATACAAATAATCTAAACGTACAAGGTACTAAACAGGACGTACACAAACACTGGACACACACAGAACAGTACTTACACAGGAGATACAACCTAACCATGACATTTAACAAGACAGCTCCATGAATCCACACGTCAAATGAACATAAAAATAACACAACTAGAGCCTTCTTTAAACAAAGGTTACATAACACAAATCAAATGTAAACTAAAACAAAACCAAACAAATGTCCACTTGACAATCATATTTAACGCTTGACCTAGTTCCGCCAGAACTAACAGCTATTTATAGAAAGTCTAATGAGCCACCTCGGTTCAGGTGAGTACTCTCATCACCAGACCAAGGTGCTTTCTGGGAGACTAAGTCTACAAATTAAAACTACAAAATTCAATAATTCGGCACACAGTGTCACCTCTAGTGGTGAACACTCACACTACAACACAGATGATTAGGCTAAAGAGTAGTAGTGATGATCAAGTCAAGTCAAGTCAAGTCAAGTCAAGTAGGCTTTTATTGTCATTTCAGCCATATACAGTTCAGTACACAGTGAAACGAACCAAGGTGCCTCCAGGACCAAGGTGCTACATACATGCAACGACATAAATTAACAACACAACATAAATTAACAATGCAAGATTTTTAAATTTTTAAGTTAACCTAAACTATCAATTTCTATACAAAAAAGAGACAGCAATAGACAACAGACAACAAAGTGCACGTGCAAATGTGCAAACGAAAAGCTACATGACAACACAACAACGTAACACAACAACGTAACACGTTACATTAAAGAAATACCTTTTTAGTGATAAGGTATGTGTTGAGGTAGTGGAGAGAGCAGCAAGTAAACAATTTACATTTTGTTCAAAAATATTGTGTGCAAATAGCAAAGTGAAATGAATTATTGTGCAAATATTGCAAAGAGCAGTTCAGATAGGTGGGTATGAACAAATGAAGGTGGTTGTAGATCAGTGTGATTGTGCATATGTGTGTTTATCAGTTCAGTCCGGATGTTATTTAGTTCGTCTGTTTTAGTGATTTGTGTGTTTGTGTGTGTGCGGGTGTGTGTGTGTGTGTGTTTATCAGTCCAGGCTCTTTGTGTTGAGGAGACGGATGGCTTGTGGGTAAAAACTGTTACATAATCTGGATGTGAGGCCCAAATGCTTCGGTACCTTTTTCCAGATGGCAGGAGGGTGAAGAGTGTGTGTGATGGGGGTGTGTGTGTGTGTGTGTGTGTGTGTGTCCGTTCAGCCACAATGCTGGTGGCTTTGCGGATGGAGCGTGTGGTGTAGATGTCTTCGATAGAGGGGAGAGAGACCCCAATGATCTTCTCAGCTGTCCCTCACTATCCCTCACTATAGGGTCTTGCGGTCTGATATGGTACAATTCCCAAACCAGACAGTGATGCAGCTGCTCAGGATGCTCTCGACAGTTCCTCTATAGAACTTGAAGGTGGTGAGGATGTAAGGTTTTATAATATTGTAAGACATTGTAATCTAATCAGTTCAGATTCCTGTGCCCTGAGAACAGACCCCTCACTGTGCTTCCTTAGGCCTTCGGTGGTAACACCTTCTACATCCTGTACCCAGATGAGTTTACATCTAAATGGCTCTTGTCTGCTAGAACCCTTTTGTTTAATCAGGAGAATGCAAATGTATTTCCTCTCTCCTGTCTGTCTCCGGGTCTCTCTATCACTGACATGTGAATGACTGGTTCTTTTGATGTTCAGGACGTAGCACCGTTTAAATGTGCTCTCCTTGCTGAGAATAAACAGAGATCTTCAGACATCATGCCTGCATGTGTGTGTGTGTATGTCTCTCCCGGTCGATCGGGCCCAGACCAGTAAGGTATCAAGGTACAGCGGACACAACAAGTTAAACTCATCTTCTCTTAGCTTAAAACTTAGCTCGGACACACTACTTCTACTTTTAAAACCTAAAAGAGGATTAGTGGTGGAGGCTGTGTCTTTCTCAGCCTTCTCAGGAAGAAAAGACATTGTTGGGCTTTCTTATGCAGAGAGCTGGTGTTGAGGGACCAGGTGAGGTTCTCCTCCAGGTGGACGCCTAGGAATTTCGTGCTCCTGACGATCTCCACAGAAGAGCGGTCGATGCTAAGTGGAGAGTGATCGCTCCGTGTCCTCCTGAAGTCAACAACCATCTCTTTTGTCTTATCAACGTTCAGAGACAGGTTGTTGTCTTTACACCAGTCCGTTAGCCTCTGCACTTACTCTCTGTACGCCGACTCGTTATTCTTGCTGATGAGACTCACCACGGTCGTGTCATCAGCAAACTTGATGATATGATTAGAGCTGTGTGATGCTACACAATCATGAGTCAGCAGTGCGAACAGCAGGGGACTGAGCACACGCCCCTGGAAACCCTCTGCGTCTATTCCTGCCCTTTTAAGCCCACAACAACAACCTGCATTACCATCCGCTTCATGACAACAACTCTAAAAATAATAATAATAATAAAAATAAATTCTTATATTTGTGTAAATGTTCCATATGAGTTTTTGTTCAGGAATTTTGTTGTACTGAATAATATCCATGCAGTACTCTCTAAAATATGCTGGGTTGTTTCTGTAAACATTGTTGGGTTGCTCATGCTGAGACGAATGAGATGGGTTATTTTGACCCACCAACTAGTTTATTCTTTATTCTCTGATTTCTCCAAATGGCAGCCTGTATAATGTTACTGTTATTGTGTCACAAAGTGTAGTTTTAAGAGTTGTTTAGGGGAAAATGCATGTGCGTACAGCTCAAAACCCCCATTGGTTATTGAAGATAACGTCTATTTAAAAATTAAATATGATTTCAGAGATTTGAGTGCTAGGCAATCCCCAGGAGCTCTACTCTCATGTAGTGGCCAACGCTGCCTCATCTCGGAAAGAACTTCTGAAAACTACCACTGACTGTGATGTCTCTTAGTCGTTAAAACAGCGGATTTATCTCATTGTGTGTATTTCTAAAAATTTCCAATATTCCAAGTTTCAGTTTTAAATTCCATGTCCGGTGTCACACCCAAACACTGATTTGTTTTAAATCAAGGTTGTATGTAAAGAAGGACAGAGGGACGGAGAGGTTTGCATACGGCAATTTGCCAGATTTCCACATGGAGATGTGTGTAGTGTTACAGTTCCTATAACAAATCTACACTTCCCTTGTGAAAAGTGTAGTTTCATGTAAAACATTAAGGCTAATGATACACCAGGGCAGGTAATCTCCGTGTTTAATGTGATAAAGATGTAAATATGAAAAACATACATTTAAGAAAAAAAATTCAGTGACCCAACTGCGGAGATCTACAGTTTCTTTTTTATTTGATAATTTTCTTTGTTTAATTAAATTTACTTGTCTAGCACTTTAAGCAAAACAGCTTTACACAATCAAAAGAATAATTGAAGTTTGTATGAAATGTGAATGAATGAAATGGATAAGACAGTAATATATAATATGTATTTGAGGCAGTTACTGTCACATACAGGGAGTGAACAATACCTCCCACATGTTTCTGCAGCTCCTTTAACGGTGACGTATGTCTCTTGGCAGGCTCTCTGATCAGGCGTCCTCTTGTCCTTGCATCAATTTTGGAAGGACATCCAGTTGTTGCCAATGTCACCATTTTGACCCTTTTCCCTATTTGTTAAAGATCACCTTCACACTCTTCTCTTCTGGTATTTTGGACTTTCTCTCTAACACCCTCTCCTAATCGATACTTTCCCACCATGAGATCCTGCATGTGTCTGAGACTTGCAGGGGATCAATAAAATCTCACAGGAACAGCTGACCTTTATTTAGGGGTTAATCAGAATGACTTTATTTAAGAGAGGTGTATGATTATTATTTTTTAATAGGAGCTTGAATGTGATAAATTCATACTGAGCAGTTACACACTTGTGTATCTAAGTCATTGTAAGCTTTTTTGTGTACATGTTTTTCCAGCGCGTGCTGGGCGGCTCAGAGCTTTCGGAGCGTTTTTGTTTTATGTTTGTGTGTGATAAGTTGGTCAGTGGTTACGTTACGGACGAGATGAACTGTAGCACCAATATCCAGGTCCCACTTCATATACATTTCATTGTATATATTGTTATATTTATTATAGGTTACTGCAATTATCTTGTGTTTATTCTTTTGTTAAGTCTTAAATTTCTATTGCTGCCGGTTTTAAAGAACTCAAATTTCGCTGTATCACTACGATGACAATAAAGTCTCTATCTCTTTATATTTAAAGAAGTGCATTTATTCAATTTAATTATATATCGCTTTTAACAATGGTCATTGTCACAAATCAGCTTTACAGAATAAAAACATGTATGGAAATGAGTATGAAACGTGTGAGAAAATGTGTGAATTATAATGATCAAATTTGTATTTCAGTATTTCATTTGAAACTTTACACCATAAAGTCTATTTCTTAAAAATATGCAAGAATAAGTGCAAGAATAAATCACGTTAGACATGTTGTAAATTATAGTTCAGACTTTTTAGAAAGTGTAATTCATAGTTTAAATTTTGAAAACGCGTTTTTGTTGTAATACTTTGTCTGAACATAATTCAGCTGTTATTTATTTATTTAAATTTCTCCATATATGTTTATGATGGAATACTTACAGGATATTCATGACATAAAGCCTTTCATCACTGTGTTAGATTTGTGTCAGTAGACGACCCTGTGCTTGTAAAATAAAAAAAAATAAAATAAAATAAAAAATAAATAGTGTCGCAGATTCCCAAACCTGTCCTGATGAGGCCATATCCATGGTAACGCCTCACTGTGATGAGCGTGTCTTGTGTTGTATGTGTTTAATATCAGACATGAATGTGTTCAGTGATCAACATTTTCAGTCCTCTGTTTTTTTCAGTTATGCCCAGTCTTTTTTAGATTTGCATCTGGTTTGTAAAGTTAAAAAGAGGGAGGAGGTGATTTGCATTTAGTCATCAAGTCCAAAAGAAGATAAATATTACCTGAATGTGGGTTGTTTTTCCGGCACATCCCATAGGGCTTGATCAGATTGGCACCGGGGGAGTTTGGAGGCTGGGTCAGGGGCCTTGGGCATGCGCGGTGGGCTGTGGTGCACTGGGTGTTTTGGTGCAATTGTAATTGTAGGACATGAAGGTCAGCTGTTCTGGCAAAGTTCTCACAAGAACAGTATTGTGTCAAATGCATTTGTAAAACCCATCAAGCTCCATGATGAATAAAAATGAAATAAAATCGAATATGGATAGTAAAAATAATAAAATATCTCAGCTATAAACCCCAGCCAGGCTCGATTCCCGTCTCTGTGTGCATGGAGTTTGCATGTTCTCCCCGTGCTTGGTGGGTTTCCTCCGGGTACTCCGGTTTCCTCCCACAGTCCAAAGACCTGCAGATTAGGCTAATTGGCTAATTAGGCAGATTAGGCTAACCCTGCCATGTGCCCTAAGTCTCCTGGGATAGGCTCCCCCACCCCCCTGTGACTGCTCTTCGAGAACTCTTATCAAGACTTCCTGCCCAAACTCCAAAGGAGTTCCAGAGCGCCGCCATCGGTAACCAGGCAACAAAACCTCACCGAAGGGCTTTCCCGAAAGACGTCATTTCGACCTCCATGCACCAACCAATCAGCAATGCCGTGATTCGCTTCGCTGGAGGCGAACCACAGGATGAGAACGAATCGTAACAAAGCTCCATACCTTGCTGAAATTGGTGCTCGTTTCATAAATAAATTCATAGTTTCATAAAAACTGTATGATATAAATTTTAACTCAGTTAATCAAATTAAACCAAATTGTTAATGATTCAATATACTTCTGACACAGAGCTAAATCACTACATAATGAAGGTAAAGAATGCAGTGGTCATTCTTGGTCTACTTTATGTAAACCATACATATTAATGGTGGAGAATGCATTAGGCATTTTGTCCAGATTAAAATGTCTACATTATGTCAAACCCTTACATAGTTGTACATTTTTTTGGGACGTTATGACAAACGGCCATAGTTGCACGCACAAAGATATTCTTCTTAATATTCTCTCAATATTCCAAGAGGAGAGAGCAAAGTATTTGGAGAGTAAAATGGATGTGTGTGAGTTTGTAATGAATCAGCATGTGGGGTGGGGGGTATTATTGACGACATCGGCGTGTCATCAGCTAGATGGGCCTGATGGGGGGACCTTTGGGGGAAATGAACCTTGGAGGGTCGTGGTGGGGGTGAGGGGAAGGGGGGCCGTGGACTAACTATATGTTTGATCAGCTAATTGTTAACATATTATGTTGGGTGAGTGTGTGAGAGACAGGGGTGGGGTGGGTGGGTGTGTGCGGAACCCTCCAGACGATAATTACTAACAATTGTCAATAGATGACTTTTACTTTTAGATGAACCTAGATTTATCAGCATATTTATGTGTGGCCTGGGATGTGATTTTAGTGATAACGCCAGACACAGGATAAAGAATTTAGTTGGGATCTTTTATTCCAGACTGCACTTTAATTAGGGCAGCGTTAATGATGCAAATTCGAGGAATCAGACAGAGACTTAAATATTGTGTACAGTTATTAAAATTAATGAAATTTGTCCCTCAAAACAAAATGATAATCAATCTAAAAATAAATGGCTAACATGGACAACGGTAGCAGCCTTTCATTCTGTAAACAAACAAACACAAATATTACATTGTCTTCACGAAAAAACAGAATAAGGCTGTTTAAACCAGTGTTTTTCAACCTTTCTTGAGCCAGGGTACATTTTTAATTGAAAAAAAAAAAAAAAATCACAAGGCACACCAACAATCGAAACTGTAAAAAATTAAACTCTGTAGCCTATATTAACCATATACAGCCTTACTTATCGAAGTGTCTTGAACAGGAATCAAATAAACACAAAGAAAAAAGTATTTTATGATCTTTCATATTTCTTCTTCTTTCAAATAAAAAGTGCAATTAACAACATACAGTCATTTTTATTAAAGTGTCTTGAATAGGAATCAAATAAACTCAGTGAAACAGTCTTTTTGATCTTTCATATTTTAGACCAATTAGATGAAATTGAATAATTTCCCACGGCACACCTGACGATCTCTCACGGCACACTAGTGTACCGCGGCACAGTGGTTGAAAAACACTGGTGTAAACTACTCAAAACATGAATGAAAGTTCCTCATGACCCATAACATCATCCATAGACATACTCTCTCAATTTAATAAAAACAAAATAACGGATTATAACTTCCTGCTCATCACCACTCTTGTGCATCACACATTAACACTGCACATGAAGAGCTTGCTTTTCTTCTCTGCATATAATAGAGGTTCACATTAACATTGGGAACACTAAAACATTAAACATCCTCTATCTTCCTGTCCTCTTTAACAAAACACACGTGCATCACAATTAACAAATCTTTGGACCAGTAAAATTAAATAACACTCACTCTGATGCTTCACTCTCACACTGGAAACACACAGACGGCCTATGGAGCTGGTTTCTCCCCTCTTTAATAAACAAAATAACCGTTTCAATCATGCTGTTTCCCATAGAAACACACACAAAACCAACTCAGTACTCTGATGAAGTGGATTGGATGTCTAAGCACTTACGCTTCAAGCGATGGCGTTGATTTAGTTCACCCACATCCACGTGTCCCGATCCAATCACCCGAAATCAACGCGATACACGGCCAAACTAACAAACAAAACACTGAGGAGCTTTAATTTACCTCTGTCATACATGCACTTTTCGTGCTAGTTTGCTCTGAACTAAACTTTAATGTTAATTTTTCTCCACTACACAAGCACACGCTGTGGCACGAGGTCGCACTGCTTTCAGGTAATTGTCACGACGCTTTCAGGTAATTACACAACCGTGTTTCTTAAAGGGCCAGCGTTACATTTTCTCAGTAAATGAAAACCCCACTAAAATACACCATATTCACAGCACAATCAGACAAGGACACAAATAACCACTCCTGTGATAACAGGTCAGCTTTTCAACCTGGTTACATATGAATTACTTGTCAGCATATTTCTTAATTATAATGACCTATGACCTTTTGACCTTTGAGCAATCAATCAAATATTTTCAATGTTTTACACCCTGCATCTCTCTCTCACAGGTTGATGATTTTGCAGAAGAGATTTTGTTAATAAACTATTCTAAGTTCTGAATATGGTTATGGTTAATTTATCATCTGCATCAGGAATGGTCTGGTTTCAAAGCCTGAATTTTTTGCCTAATATTTACATTTTGTTATTGAAAAAGTTTACAAAGTGCTCAGTACTGTATGTTGTTGTCGTGAACATTTCTGCAGTGGTCTCGTTTCTAGTTAATTTGGCTACGGGATTAAATAAATATTCTCTAATTATTTTGGTTATTTTCTGTAAGTGTGAAGAGATACATCAATCTATCGGCCCTGAGAAATTTTTTTTTTTATAGTTTAGGATGCTCCCCATCAATGCTATTTGAAAAATTAACAATTTAGTTTGACGCCATTTACGTTTAATTTTCGAGTGGTCTGTTTTTAAAATTTTTTTTTTTAAATCAAAGTCTTTTTATTGGATATATAAACAAGTTACGTATACATACTTACATACCTTGTACACAATTTATTTCTACCCATATCCCTCCCCCAACCCCACACAAAACAACAACAACAACAACAAAAAACAGCCAGTCAGCAGAAAAAGAAAGAAGAGATTTTTTTTTAAAGAAATAAAGTGTACAGCAAACTAAATAAAAAAATGGAAAAGAAGGAAGTATTAGAAGCAGGAACTAAAAAAAATATTTTATTACAGATCCAATTTATCTGCATCTAGATTTTCAAAATGGCTTATACATGGATGCCAGGTATCATAAAATTCCTGAGTGGATCCCCTTATAGAATAACGAATCTTTTCTAGATGAATAAAATGTAAGACCACTTTAATCCAGTGAGCGCCCACTGGTGGCGACGACTCCTTCCACTTTAACAGGATCAGTCTCCTAGCGAGAAGGGAGCTAAAGGCGATCATATTGGCCTTGGCGTCATTCAGACGAGCACCAGTCAACAACAAAAAGTGCAATAAATGGGGATGGTTCTAATGGTATCTGGCATATTTTTGACAAGGTATCAAAATTAAAACTACAAAATGTATATAGCTTTGGGCGTGTCCAGAACATATGCAGTAGTGTAGCTGGTTCCTGCTTACATCGGTCACATGTGGGATCAAAATCCTCTCTAATCTTTGACAGTTTTACCTTGGACCAGTGAAGCTGGTGAACAATTTTAAACTGAATAACTCTGTGTTTGAGGCAGACTGATGATGAGTAAATTCTATGTATTATCTTATTATCTTGTAAATCATTTTCCCATTTGCCTTTAAGTAGATCTAATGTGGCTGAGTTACTTGTGTTTAATAACTTATACAGCACTAATCATCTGTTTGGCATCTGGTTTACAGCTAAAAACAGAATCTAAAAGGGATGGAGAAGGAGACAAAGGGAAAGAGTCAGAATGACAGGAAATGAAATTCCTCAGCTGTAGATATCTAAAAAAATGTGTCCTGAGAATGTTAAACTAAGTTGTTCAAATGAGCCAAAGATATTGTCAATGTAAAGATCGTATAATGACACAATACCACACTTAAACGAAACCCTGAAAGCATATTCAAGTTCAAGTTCAAATCGACTTTATTGTCATTTCAGCCATATACAGTTAGTACACAGTGAAACGAAACAACGTTCCTCCAGGACCGAGGTGCTACATGCAACATAAATTTATAAAATAAATTAACAGAAAAACTAAACTAGCTAACTAAGAGATCTAGTTAGCTGGCTAGCGGAGACAAGACAGATTGTCCTGACAACATAAATTTACAACATAAATTAACAAAAACTAACAAACCAACTCAGAGAGGTAGACTACTGTTTTTTGTTTCAATACAGACAAGATAATGTGCACAGGCAAATGTTTACAAACACGACATGACAACATAATACTCTGTGGTGTTGAGGTGGTGCAGAAACAGTAAACGTTCCTTAATGTGGCAGCAAGAATTAAAAAGTTGGTGCAAAAAGTCATCCAGTAATGAATATTGTGCAGAAGAGCATTTACAGGTTGGTGTGTACAATAGTCTGGTAGTGTAGATCAGTGTGTCTGCGCTTGTGTTGATTAATCAATCCAGTCTCAATGTTTTGAGGTAGTTGAGTTAAGCTGAGTGATAATGTGTGTGTGTGTGTGTGTGTGTGTGTGTGTGTGTGTGTGTGTGTGTATTTATCAGTCTAGACCCGTTTTGTTGAGGAGATGGGTGGCTT
This sequence comes from Clarias fuscus, assembly GCA_030347435.1. Taxonomy (NCBI): domain Eukaryota; kingdom Metazoa; phylum Chordata; class Actinopteri; order Siluriformes; family Clariidae; genus Clarias; species Clarias fuscus. The sequence goes on along the minus strand of CM059204.1, from coordinate 95,272 downwards.
GTGAAAAAAAAAAGCTGTTTCACAGTCTGGTTGTGAGGCCCGAATGCTTCGGTACCTTTTTCCAGATGGCAGGAGGGTGAAGAGTGTGTGAGAGGGGTGTGTATGTGTGTGTGTGTGTGTGATGAGTGTGATGGGTGTGTCCGATCAGCCACAATGCTGGTGCCTTTGCGGATGCAGCGTGTGGTGTAGATGTCCTCAATAGAGGGAAGAGAGACCCTGATGAGCTTTTCTGCTGTCCTCACTATCCGCTGTAGGGTCTTGCGGTTCAATTTGGCACAGTTCCCAAACCAGACAGTTATGCAGCTGCTCAGGATGACCTCGACACTCCCTCTATAGAAGGTGGTGAGGATCGGTGGAGGAAGCTGGGCCTTCCCATTTTCTTCTCAGAAAGAAGAGACGCTGTTGGACTTTTTTGTGTAGGGAGCTGGTATTGAGGGCCCAGGTGAGGTCCTTCTCCAAGTGGACACCCAGGAATTTGGTGCTTTCGACAATCTCCACAGAAGAGCCATTGATGCTCAGCAGTGAATGGTCGCCTCGTGTCCTCCTAAAGTCAACAACCATCTCCTTTGTCTTGTCATCATTCAGAGACAGGTTGTTGTCTTTACACCAGACTGTTAGCCTCCGCACTTCCTCTCTGTACGCTGACTCACCGTTCTTGCTAATGAGACCCACCACGGTCGTGTCATCTGCAATCTTGATGATTTGATTCGAACTGTGTGTCGCTACACAGTCGTGATTAAGCAGTGTGAACAGCAGGGGACTGAGCATGCAGCCCTGGGGGGCCCTACTGGTGGTGGTACTGGAGGTGCAGTTGCCGATCCGTACTGACTGAGGCCTTCCGGTCAGAAAGTCCAGGATCCAGTTACAGAGGGAGGTGTTCGGGCCCAACAGGCTCAGCTTCCCGATCAGTCGTTGGGGCAATGATAGTGTTGAATGCTGAGCTGAAATCTATGTACAGCATTCGAACGTATGTGTCCTTATTGTTCAAGCGTGTGAGGGCAAGATGGCGTGTAGTGGAGATGGCATCGTCCATTGAGCGGTTAGGACAGTACGCAAATTGCAGTGGGTCTAGTGAGGGGGGCAGCAGGTTCTTGATGTGTCTCATGACGAGCCGCTCGAAGCACTTCATGATGATGGGAGTGAGTGCAGCAGGACGGTAGTCATTGAGACAGGACACAGAAGACTAACCCTAACCCTTCGGCACGGGGACGATGGTGGTGGACTTGAAGCACGTGGGAATGACAGCGCTGCTCAGAGAGATGTTGAAGATGTCGGTGAGAACATCTGCCAGCTGTTCTGCACATTCTCTGAGCACTCTGCCTGTGATGTTGTCTGCTCCAGCAGCTTTCCATGGGTTGACTCTGCGTAGAGTTTACCTCACCTCAGCTGTAGTGAGACACAGCACCTGGTCATTTGGAGGAGGGGTGGTATTCCTCGCTGCCACGTTGTTCTGCCTGTCAAACTAAGCATAGAAGTTGTTCAGCGCATCTGGAAGGGAGCCGTCACCATCACAGGCAGGTGATCTTGTCCTGTAGTTGGTGATGGCTTGTAAGCCCTGCCACATGCGCCATGTGTCACCGCTGTCTCTGAAGTGGTTGTGGATTCTCTGGGCTTGTGTGCGCTTCGCCTCTCTGATGGCCCGAGACAGTTTGGCCCTTGCTCTTCTAAGAGCCATCTTGTCTCCCGCTCTGAAGGCAGAGTCTCTGGTCCTCAGAAGTGCACGCACCTCTGCAGTAATCCACGGTTTCTGGTTGGTTTGTGAGATGATGCTCTTGGAGACAGTGATGTCATCGGTGCACTTGTTGATGTAACTGGTCACTGATGACATGTACTCCTCCAAATTGGTGAAGTCACCGTAAATTGCAGCCTCCCTAAACATGTTCCAGTCAGTGTTCTCAAAACAGTCATGAAGAGCAGAGATGGCTCCTGCTGGCCAGGTTTTCATCTGCTTCAGAACCGGTTTTGAACGCCTGACGAGTGGTCTATATGCAGGAATTAGCATAACAGAGATGTGGTCTGAGTAGCCGAGGTGGGGGCGGGGCTCTGCCCGATATGCTCCGGGAATGTGATCAAAGTTGGTGATCAAAGTTGGTAACTCTTTGATTATTGATAAAGCTCTGTGTGGTAGTTGATGTGAAAGTACGTTTAATGTGGTAGCGCGGTGCTGTGCGTACATTATTACTATAACACACTTTAATTGAGACAAGACAGTGATCTGAGATAACTTCAGACTGTGGAATTGTGAATAAATTTCTTACACTTAATCCGAAGGATAATATTAAATCTAAAGTGTGACCTGCTTTATGAGTGGGTCCTACTACACACTGTTTTACTCTTACTGAGTCCAGTATGGACATAAAAGCTGTTCTCAGTAAATGGTTCTTTAACCATACAGATGTACTCAATCAGATTTCCAATTCTACCGTCTTGTCTGCCGACGGCAGCGTTAGAGACTTGCGTTTGCTGGCTTTACATCGCTAAGTGGCGTTATAACCATAGACTGATGCCTCAGGTCTTAGTTCATTCTCTCAAGCATTAATGAGCTGCAGCTCATCGGCAGCTGCACATGATAGCAGATAAATTCAAGCCAAACATTGTAATTAAATGAACGCATAATCACAGTACTAAAATTACAAATGTAGAATTTAAATTCAATATAGCCATTTCTTATTTATACATCGAATTTAGCAAAAGTAAACATTAACACAGTGAGACTTTAGATTGAATCATGTCTAATTAGAAAATTCGCAGAAGAGTTTTGTGTTATCTTTTTTTTATTTTAATTTTTTGGATTTTTATCCGATTTTTCCCTTAATTTAGTCGAGTTCAATTCCTCCTCCCACATTAAGACTACTACTACTACCACTCAGTCGGGAGCGCTCACAAACCATTGGGGGCGGCGTAACACACTCGGAGGACAGCGCTATCCGCTCCTTTCGCTCGCGTGAGCTCACAGACGCCCCTGATTGACTGTAGAGCCATGATTAATGTGGGAGCACCAAGTACCTCTCATCCTTCCCGTCTGAGAGAGCTCGGCCAATCAGCTCTCTCTAGACCTCCGGCTGCGAGAGGTTACAGCATCACCCAGGGATCGAACTCGCGATCTCCAGATGATAGGGCGAGCACTTTACCACTGCGCCATTCGGAGGCTCAGTTTTGTGGCATCTTATACTTTGTATTTTTTTTAATTTATAGCAGATTTATTAACTGAAATAAATGAAACTAAATGACCATAAAATTCAAACAGAAATCGATATCAGTCAGCAGCGCTGGTGTTTTTGTATTCTTATAATAAGAATGAAATGCAGTATGCCATTATGATCATCATAATTTTCTTTAATAAAAAATGAAAAAAAAAGTACATTTCTACATTCCAGTAGCACATAGTGCATTGCACGCAGTTTTAGTCAAAGCACACACGCGCACTGATTTTAACTTGAATAAATAAACAGACAGACCAGCCGTTCATTTCCATCAACGTGTTTGTGGTGAAATTAGTTGTGAGCAGGGGGAGCAGAAAAATATAGACTTCCTAGAAGCTGACTGGATTAAGCTTAAAGGGGAAATTTTGTATTTGCATTTGAATGTTGCATTGTGAGAGTGCGCAGTATTAGATGCTGTCGTCCCCACTGTCATTGATCACTAAGTTTTGTTGATGGTGAGGTGATTGGTTGCTTTACATCTCAGTTCCCCCTCATGTCTGTGTTTACTTTGGCTCTCCCTTTTAGTTATGCTGTCATGGTTAGTCCTGCCGGAGTCCCTGCTTGCACTCTACACTAAATATGCATTCACCTTATACATTATGTGACCGTGACCAGACCTAACTGTTGTCTCTCCTGTTCTCTCTCCCCCTCTCTCTCTCTTTCCCTCTCTCTGTCTCTCTGTCGAGCTAAACATGGCAGTCCTGAGCTGCCAGTGATCCAGACTCCCTCTGCCCTCTGGTCCTGTCTGACTCATCCTGGTGCCCTGTAGAATGTGAATGTGTATGAATCAAAATGGTCAGATAGTCCCTGATGAGCAAGCCGAGGGCACATGTTGGTCCTGAGCTGCCAGTGACCGTCCCCAGACACCAGATGCATCCCAAAGAGACCACATGAAGCATGTGACGAGATCTCCAACCAGAGGCGGGGCACCAGGATGAGTCATACAGAACTTCTGTCTTATCAGGAATAGGCAGAAGGAAGTTAATTAGCATCCAGTCAATTATATCCTTTATGCATTGCTCAACTTTAGTAAGCTGGTTTTGCTCATCTTGTTTTCCTGAGATGTATAAATGTGTGTCATCAGTATAACAATGAAAACTAATACCATGCTTACAGATTCTGTTGCCCAGAGGAAGCATGTAAAGAGAAAATAGCAGTGGGCCTAAAACTGAACCCTGTGGAACACCAAACTCCCCTAGAGAACATGAGGAATGGTCACCATCTAAATCTACAAACTGATAATGATCAGTCAAATAGGATCTGAGCCACAAGAGGGCAGTTCTCTTAATTCCTACTACATTTTCTAATTTGTGAAGACGAATACTATGATCAATGGTGTCAAAAGCTGCACTGAGGTCCAGTAACACAAGTATAATGACGCAACCCTGATCAGAGGTCCATAGGAGGTCATTTACTACTTTAACAAGTGCTGTCTCTGTGCTGTGATGAGGCCTAAATCCTGACTGATACAGTTCATGTATGCTATTTCTATGAGGATATAAGCATAGCTGCTCCACTACGATCTTTTCCAGAATTTTAGAGATAAAGATTCACTTCACTAAATTCACTTATACCACTTTTACTTTTAATTTTACTTAACGTTTAGTGTACACTTATGGTGCAGGTTAAACTTCAGGCAGATATCTAAGTACTGCAAAAGTTTCAGTAAATTCTGTTCAGACAGTTTTACGTGAAGCTTTGACAAAATCTGACTGGGCAGATATAAAGACAGACATACTGAAAATATTTCTGAGACTGGTTTCTGTTAATTTTCTCTTTTTGTTTAAATGTCTTTTTGTATGACCTAAACAGAGTCTGTTCCATCATTCTGCCCCAGATCCATTTAACTCTCCATTTGTTCATTCTAGAACTTATCTTCGGTGGCCACTGAGATTAGTTTGTTTCTACTGCAGTTTTGGTATAACACTAATCTAATTTTAATCTTGGAATACTAGTGGCATAAGTGTAATGTACTGTACTCTGATAAGTAACTTAATGCACAACAATTTACAGGCTGTAACACAATAATTTCCCTTACGCGATCCATCCATCCATCCATCCATCCATCCATCCATTAATTCTAAAACAGAGGCTTGAGGGGAAAATGTAAGATAAATCCACACAAGCCATAAGACATGAATTACAGAAGCATGACATGAAGGCCACAAAAGCAGTGAAGGACAGTATCAAGAATCTGAATGTTCAGAGATGAGCGAAATACCAAACAAACAGGAAGTGGGGTTCGTCCAGAAAAAAAGCAGCAACGTCAAACAAAGGAAAGGGTGGGGCTGACCTTAAGGAGGCAGTGGTGTGAAAATAAACAAAGCACGGTGAGAGCATGGGATTCATGAAGGACAGAAAAACAAGTAAAACAAACTTGTTTCTAACAAAATTAAAACTTAAAAAAGTAAAAACCCTGTATCTTTCCAGTAAAAAAATTAATCAAAGATGGAACATTGTGAAGCACGCTTAAAATATTTTGAATATATTTTCACATTAGGAACACGCTTGCTCTTATAAGTGCAATGTGTTCATAAATAAACAAAAAAAATTACCAGGTGGAAAATTGCTGTGCTTTAAGAAAAAAAAATCAATTATTCGACCACAAAAAGTACACAAAATACCTGATATTAAGTTTGAGGTAAATACTCAATTTAAGAGTATTTGTATGTGCACCCCTAATGCATGTGTCCTGTGTCACACACTTCCACCCAAACTTTGATTTGTTTTAAATCAAGATTGTATGTAAAGAAGGACAGAGGGACGGACAGGTTTACATAAGGCACTTTGCCAGATTTCCACATGGAGATGTGTGTAGTGTTACAGTGCCTATAACAAATCTACACTTCCCTTGTGAAAAGTTTTTTGGAACTCATGATACCAGGTCAGGTTATCTTCCATGTTTACTTAAAAAAAAAAAGAAAAAAAAAAAAGCCAAGAGTTAAATGAAAAACATGTACTTTGGGGCAAAGAAAAAAGAAAATGACCCAACTGCAAAAGTCTGCACACCATAATAGATTTATGTCCAGAAGTTTTTTATTCTATTTTATTAATATGTAATATGTATTTGAGGCAGTTACTGTCACATACAGGGAGTGAACAATACCTCCCACATGTTTCTGCAGCTCCTTTAACGGTGACGTATATCTTTTGGCAGGCTCTCTGATCAGACGTCCTCTTGTCCTTGCATCAATTTTGGAAGGACATCCAGTTGTTACCAATGTCACCATTTTGACCCTTTTCCCTATTTGAATCACCTTCACACTCTTCTCTTCTGGTATTTTGGACTTTCTCTAATCGATACTTTTCCACCACAAGATCCTGAATGTGTCTGAGACTAAAAGGAGGCCAATAAAATCTCACGTAAATAGCTTTTATTTAGGGGTTAATTAGAATACACAAAAAAGAGTGTATGTGTATGATTATTATTTTGGAATAAGAGCTTGAATGTAATTAATTTGTACTGAGCACAGTCACACACTTTACATCATTAAAAAAACTTACACTTACGCATCATTGTAATATTTTTGGTGTAATAAAAAGAAATGCATTTACTGTATATTCTTTGTATTTTAGTATTTCATTTAAAACTTAATTACACTTGAGAGTCTTTTTTTAAATTAAGTGCAAGAATAAGTCATGTTAGACATGTTTTAAATTATAATTCAGACTTTCTAGAAACTGTAATTCATAGTTTACATTTTGAAAACAAAACCTGTTTTAGTCATAACATTTTATCTGAATATAATTCTGCTGTCATTTTTTAATTTGATTTCTCCATATTTATTTATGATGGATTAATTACAGGATATTCATGATATAAAGCCTTTCATCATACACTGTTAGATGTTTGTCAGTAGATGACCCTGTGGTTGTAAAATAAATAAATAAATAAATAAATAAATAGTGTTCCCAAACCTGTCCTGATGAGGCCGTATCCATGGTAACTCTTTACTGTGATGAGCGTGTCTTGTGCTGTATGTGTTTAATAATAATACATGAATGATATTATCAACATGATGTGATCAACATTTTCAATCCTCTGTTTTTGTTTTTTTCAGTTATGCCCCATCTTCTTTAAATTTGCATCCAATCTGGTTTGTAAAGTTAAAAAAGAAGAGCGAGGAGGTGATTTGCATTTAGTCATCAAGACTAAAAGAATATAAATATTACCTCAATTAGCGAGAACCTGCAGACCGTCTCTAAAGGACATTGAGTTCACCAAAGCTACATCACTGTCAGTCAAAACCTCCTTCACATTTCAGGTCTGTTTCAGTACTTTTCTTTATTTACTAACAGTTAATAAACAAAGTGTTTTGTAGAGATTGACATGTGGGATAATTAACGTGTCTGGTGTATTTGTGTTGTTTAGAGCAGGGCAATACAGAGATCTTTACACCAGCAGGTGATTCTAGTTTAAAACAGACTATTGGTTCGAGGTTTTAGAACAAAGCCTATGGCATAAGAATCAGATCCACTGATTAATTTACATTAGACAGTCTAATGCTGTGTTATATCTCTATTTACACTCATCCGCCATGACATCATAAATGCAACCACAGGGGTCACAGCCCACTGTCTTCTTGTGCCAGTCCCAAGTCTGGATAAATGCAGAGGGTTGTGGCAGGAAGGGCATCTGACATAAAACATTTGCCAAATCAAATGATGCAAATCATTAACAGGACTTCAATACCGGATTGGTCGTGGCAAGGGTTAACAGCCTAGGTGGAAAGGCAATTCTGGAGTAAGTTAGATGAAGTGAGCTAGAGCATCCCCAGAAGTGAGAGAGTGGTGCAGATTTTAATGGACATGTTGGGGAAGGGAACAGAGGGGATGAGAATGTCATGGTTTGGTTTTCAGGATGTATAAGGACAGATGGTGGTGGACTTTGCAAAGAGAATGGAAATGGCGATAAGGAATGGAAAAGGTGATCAGGGAGACAGTTGACAGAGTACCTGGTGTATCATCAGGAAATGGGAAAGTGAACAAGGAGACTTGGTGGTGGAACGAGGCAGTCCAGGAGTGATTACAGAGAAAGAGGCTAGCTAAGACGAAGTGGGACACTAAGAGGACTGAAGAGAATAGCCAGGAGTACAGGGAGATGCTGTGTAAGGTGAAGGTATAGGTGGCACAGGCCAAACAATGAGAATACGAGGACTTGTATGCTAGGTTGGACAGTAAGAAGGAAGAGGTGGATCTGTACCGGTTGGCAAGGCAAAGAGAGCAGGTTAGAGTGATTAAAGGTAGGGGTGGAAATGTATTGACGGATGCCAGGAGGCTGATGGGAAGATGGAAGAAGTACTTTAAAGAGTTGATGAATGAGGAAAATTAAAGAGAATAAAGAGTAAAAGAGGTGACTGCTGTGGAGCAGAAAGTAGCAAAAATCAGGACTTTAAGTACTTCAACAGTCAACGGTCTAGAGCAACAGAGAGTGTGGAAAGAAGGTGAAGAGACATGTGCAGTCAGGTTGGAATTGGTGGAGAAAAGTGTCAGGTGTGTCGTGTGATAAAAGAGTATCAGCGAGAATGAAAGGAAAGATGTACAAGACAGTGGTGAGACCAGCGATGCTCTACGGCTCGGAGACAGTGGCACTTAAGAAAAGAGAGGATGCAGAGTTGGAGGTAACAGAGATTCAATTAAATTCAATTAACAATGGTTATTGTCTTAAAGCATCTTCATAAAATGAAAGGAAAATTTACGGAAGTGTGTATGAGTGAGAAAAATGTGTCTAGATGATAATGAGATCAGTCCCTGATGAGCAAGCCAAGAGTGACGGTGACAGTGGCAAGCAAAAACTCCCTGAGATGGCAATAGGAAGAAACCTTGAGAGGAACCAGACTCAGCAGGGAACCCATCCTCATCTGGGTGATAACAGATAAAAATTATATAACAACATCATGTGTGTTATGCAACTGGAAGTTCAATATAACAGAAGTTATTTAAATTAACATGAAGTCCAGTTTAGCACAAGAATGATCACTGGGAGCTCAGGAATAGCATGTGTAGCTCCAAACCATCATGAAGCAGAATCCAGCTGGAGCTGATCCTTCTCTGGGTGCCTCAGGAACCTCGCAGGATTGGCCTCTTTCTACTGAAACTGGCACAATCTCCGGATGCCTCGGGATGGGTAGAAAAATAAAGAGCAGGTGGAGAGAATTAGCATAGCTGCCATTCAGGATGGATGTACTGTAGTATGAGGTTATGGGATGAGTTACTTGTATGCCATATTAAAGAGCTGCGTCTTGAGTCTACTAAACTGGGAAACTGTGTCTGAGCCATGAACACTGTCAGGAAGCCTATTCCAACGCGTAGGAGCTAAATATAAAAATGCTCTATCCTCTTTTGTAGATTTTGATATTCTGGGAACTACCAGAAGCCTGGAGTTTTGTGATCTTAAGGCGGATTGTAAAGCATCAGAAGACTGACTAGATATGTAAGAGCTAACCCATTTAAAGCCTTGTATGTAAGTAATGCTATTTTGTAATTAATTCTAAACTGAACAGGTAGCCAGTGCAGGGATGATAATATTGGGGTTATATGATCATATTTTCTGGATCTAATGAGAACCCTGGCGGCTGCATTTTTGACTAACTGTAGTTTGTTAATTGAGGATGCAGGACAGCCACCCAGTAATGCATTACAGTAGTCCAGTCTGGAGGACATGAATGCATGAACCAGCTTTTCTGCATCAGATACAGATAGTGTTCCTAAGCTTGGCAATATTTGTAAGGTGGAATTTCTAAGGCTGTTTTTGTGATATTGGAAATATGATTTTTACAGGATAAGTTACTGTCTAATATTATGCCCAGGTCTTTCACTGTCGAGCTGGTAGTAATGTTACATCATTCTAAATGCAAGCTGAATTGTGAGAGCTGTTGTGTACTGGTGTACAGAGCTGCTTCTAATCTAACTCCTGCTATTAAGGTGTGTCTGAAAGTATAGACAAGTCACACATTTTCAGTGATATAAAGGTGGTGTAGGAAAAAAACTTTAAGATGTTTTAATAATAAAGAAATAAAACAAACATACTTAACATGAGAACAAACCAAACAGGAGTATATACAAACTAACCAAAACTATGAGCTGAACTAGACTGGCATGAAACTAGACTAACAACAAGCTAACCAGCATTTCACAAGTTCAATTCAACAGATGCAAGACACAAAGCAGAGCTTAAACAGGCTATTTATAATCAACTAATGAGCCACCTCGGTTCTGGTGCGTGCTCCCATCACCTGACCAAGGTGCATTCTGGGAAATGAAGTTTAACCTAACAAAAACCACAACAAAAAATACAAAAGAGTCTCTGGCCGCAAGGCACCCTGTAGGGGTTAACCCTGACATAACTCCCTTCAAAAGGCGCTATTCCGGAGCGCCACCAGAGGTCCAGGGCACCCCCCCCCCCCCCCAAGGTTCCATGTCTGGCCTCCTTACACAGAGTTTGCAGATTCTGTCCTTTTGGCAGAATGGCAGGGCGTGACCGAAATGAGGTCCTTGAAGCCAGGTGGCTAGCACTGGGGCATCGAAGCCGGCAGCGGGACTCTCCACTGAGGCTCTCTCGCAGGTCCGGGCCCCCACTGAGGCTAAGCTGGGTGAGCTGTCTAGAGCTGTTCAATCTGCTTCCGCAGGGTTTGCATCCATTTAAGATTTTCAGGAGCTTGGCACACATTGATCTGCTTGTTCTCCGCCCTCCAGTGACGCACAGTTCAGTCGCGTTTGAACGGCACGTGTCGAATCGAGAGTCGGTAGCCTTCCCAGCTTGGCTGCAGCCTTCGCTCACCCTTCGCTTAGTCCCGTCTCTCTTCAAGGCGCTCCGCAGGACTTCGCTCCACTCACTCCTGCTTGCTCCAAGGTCCGCTCGCCACGGCGGCATCATCACAGCCCCCCCAAAAGAAGATCCAGTGGAGGCCCCTCCGCTATACAGGTCTTGCATTCTGTCATGGATGTAAAGGTGGTGTTGGCGAGGCATAGGCGCAGAGGTTATAACAGTCACCGCCTGCTATAAGGTTTATTTGGCAAAACTTTAGGGTGCCATTTTTCTCTGGACCACTAGGTGGCAGTAGTAGCTCTAGATGTTTAAAAAAAGTAAGAGTAGAGTGAGAGGGAGATTCAGTTTGGCTCCACATGGCTCTGGCTACTACAAGCAGTCCTGGTTTGGGAAACTTTTGTTTGCTGCTCAATCAGGATTTTAATGTGAGGCCTCTTCTTAGGCCTAAGGGCCTACATGTTTGCTGGATTTTGGGTGCATCCTTGCAACTGCTCGAAATTGTGCAAAACAAGTTTACTGCTTCAAAGAGACTACACTAAGGACATCAATTCATCATCAGTTAAGACATTCTACTCATTCCTATACTTCCATATTGGACTAGACTGATTGATCCACAACTGGGGAGTTACCATGCTCTTTCCATTACTCATTTTCTGGACATTCAATTCCTGTTTCCATTAACCTGCTTGTCTTTTGTTTGATGTGAATGTGTCTTGTAACCTGGTTTGTGAATACATATATTGTCACGGCTGGTCCGTGTGAGACAGGCGTGGCGGACCCAGAAGCAGACACAACAGATAGAGTTCAATATAATAGACTTTAATGAAAAAATACAAGAGTTGGACAGAAGAGAAGTTCAATCAAGGATACAGTACTTGGGGATGCTGTCTGAAGTGGGCAGTGTCGTGGCTGTGTGGCACAGAGAAGCAGCAGAGTGAGCACGGCTGTGTGGAGAGATGAGGGCTGCAGCGCGTGTGCACAATCCGACGCGCAGGTTGAGAGAGAGCAACGGCCGCGTGAGCGCGGCTGTGTGGGAAGATGAAAGCTGCAGCGCGCGTGCACGATCCGGCGCGCAGGTTGAGAGAGAGCAGCGGCCGTGTGAGCGCAGCTGTGTGGAGAGGTGAAGGCTGCGGCGCGCGCGCTGAATCCGGCGTGCAGTTTGAGAGAGAGAGTCGGAGACAAAAGCGAAAGCAGAGGGTCTAAGCCGGGTTATCAGTCAGCGCAGCAAACAATTCCGAGTCGTGAAGCTAAGGACGTAGTCAGAGGAGAAAAGGGTCAACAACATAGACGGCAAAGGTATATTTAGTAGATACACTAGAAGCAAGAGGTAAACTAGACACTGGGCTTGGAGCACGAAATAATTCGGCAATGGACGGTTGTTCCTGGGTGAATTATATAGCGTGAAAACTAATGAATGAAATGCGGATCAGGTGTGCTCATGCCTGTGAATGAAGCGGCAAAACGGAAGCCGTGGAAAGGAATGTGGGGAGGAGCGCAGGTGATCATGACTTGGCTCGAGCAGAGGGCATGACTTGGCGTAGCGTTACAGTACCCCCCCTCCTATGGGCGCCACCGGGCGTCCTAGCTGGTGCTTCTGGGTGTTGCCGGTGGAAATCAGAGATTAGATTCGGGTCGACGATGAACCTGGCGGGGACCCAACTTCTCTCTTCAGGCCCATAACCCTCCCAGTCGACGAGGTACTGTAGGCCTCTGCCTCGGCGTCGGGCTCTTAGCAGCTTGCGCACGGTGAAAACCTCACCACCGTCAATGAGTTTAGGAGGAGGGGGAGGGCGGGGCGGTTGGGATAGAGGGCTGGGGACCAGTCGTCGGAGTTGCGACACATGAAACGTCGGGTTGACGCGGCGCATAGAGAGAGGTAGGGAAAGTCTAACGGAAACAGGGTTAATTATCTTGGTGACCGTGAATGGTCCGATGAACCTGGGAGACAATTTGTGGGAGACTGTCTTGATGGGAATGTCTCGGGTAGACAGCATCACCCTCTGACCCACTCTGTATCTGGGGGCTGCCGAGCGGCGCCGGTCAGCTTGCCGTTTAAAGGTGCTGATGGTGCGCAGGAGACGGGTTCTGGCCTGGGACCACACTCTCTTGCAACGGCGTACAAAGGACAGGGCTGACGGCATGTTTACCTCCTCCTCTTGGGATGGGAACAGTGGTGGCTGATAGCCCAAGCAGCATTGGAAGGGAGAGAGGCCTGTGGCAGAGGTCGGTAGAGAGTTGTGTGCATACTCGATCCAGGGGAGTGTCCTGCTCCAAGTGGTTGCATCACGTGAGGCCATGCACCTTAGGGTCTTTTCCAGTTCCTGGTTTAATCTCTCCGTTTGCCCATTCGACTGAGGGTGATAACCAGAGGATAGACTGGGTGTTGCTCCGATTAACTTGCAAAATGCCCTCCAGAATCCTGCGGAGAACTGGGGGCCGCGGTCAGATACGATGTCGGAGGGGAGACCATGCAGACGGAAGACGTGGAGGATCATCAACTCAGCCGTTTCCTTGGCTGACGGGAGTTTAGGCAAGGGGATGAAATGGGCAGACTTGGAGAAGCGATCCACTATGGACAGTATGCATGTATTTCCATCAGAACTGGGGAGACCGGTAACGAAATCCAGAGCGATATGAGACCAAGGCCGGTGAGGGGCTGGGAGAGGATTCAGGAAACCGGCCGGAGGTTTGTTGGTCGACTTATTCCGGACGCAAGTGTCACAGGCTGTCACAAACCCATCAACATCGGTCTTCATAGATGGCCACCAGAACCGTTGCTGAAGGAGGGAAAGGGTGCGGGCTCTCCCCGGGTGACAGGCAATTCGGGAGCTGTGCCCCCATTCCAGCACCTGAGATCGGACAGACGCTGGGACAAAGAGAAGGCCGGGGGGAATGTTGCTTGGACCTGGTTCCCGACTGAGTGCCTTCTTCACCTGCGTTTCGATATCCATGAGAGCGGCTGCCACAAGACAACGAGGGGGCAGGATCGTCTCGGCCGGCAATGGTTCATGGGGTGTGGAGAATTGCCGGGACAGGGCGTCAGGTTTTCCATTTCTGGAGCCCGGGCGATACGAGAGTGTGAAGTTAAAACGGGAGAAAAACAGGCTCCACCTGGCCTGACGGGCATTGAGCCGCTTGGCTGACCTGAGGTACTCCAGGTTCTTATGGTCAGTCCAGACTAAGAACGGAACGGCAGTTCCCTCCAGCCAGTGTCTCCACTCTTCCAGTGCTAGTTTTATAGCCAACAGCTCTCGATCTCCTATGTCATAGTTCCTCTCTGCTGGGGAGAGGCGACGGGAGAAGAAGGAGCAGGGGTGTAACTTACTGTCCTTGGGGGATGTTTGGGACAAGATGGCTCCGACCCCTGACTCGGAGGCATCCACCTCCACCACGAACTGAAGGGTAGGGTCTGGGATAATTAGTATGGGTGCAGAGGTGAACCTGTGCTTCAGGACAGTGAACGCATTATCAGCCTGTTTGCTCCAGGAGAAGGGGATCTTGGTGGAGGTTAGAGCAGTGAGAGGGGCTGCTACGGAACTATAATTTCTGATGAAGCGCCTGTAAAAATTAGCAAACCCCAAGAATCGTTGAAGGTCCCGTCTTGAGGTAGGGGTGGGCCATTCTGTGACGGCAGTTAATTTAGATGGCTCCATTTGTAGACTGGAAGGGGAGATGATGAATCCCAGGAATGACACGGAGTCTCTGTGAAATTCACATTTCTCTGCCTTGACAAAAAGCTTGTTTTCAAGGAGTCTTTGCAAGACCTGTCGCACATGCACCCTGTGCTCCTTCAGGGAACGAGAAAAGATTAAAATGTCATCTAGATAGACAAAGACAGAGATGTTCAGGAAGTCTCTCAGGACGTCGTTGACCAGGGCTTGAAACACCGCAGGAGCATTGGTCAGCCCGAAAGGGACCACCAGATACTCGTAGTGGCCTGTCGGGGTATTAAAGGCGGTCTTCCACTCATCTCCCTCTTGTATTCTCACTAGATGGTATGCGTTGCGCAAGTCAAGCTTGGTGAAAACACATGCTCCTTGCAAGAGCTCAAAAGCAGTAGACATGAGAGGCAGGGGATACCGGTTCTTGATAGTGATAGCATTTAGGCCCCTGTAATCAATGCAGGGACGAAGGGACTTATCCTTCTTAGCCACGAAAAAGAAACCAGCCCCAGCCGGGGAGGACGAAGGGCGGATGATCCCTGCTGCCAGTGACTCAGTGATGTACTTGTTCATAGCCTCCCTCTCGGGGGCCGAAAGGGAGTATAAGTGCCCCCTCGGGGGGGTAGTGCCTGGGAGGAGATTGATGGAACAGTCGTAGGGTCTGTGGGGTGGCAGAGAGAGGGCACGTGACTTACTGAAAACTAGCCGGAGGTCGCTATACTCGGGCGGGACATTGGACAGATCAGGAGCTTCCTCATTAACTACAGAGGGTGGTGAATGAGCTCTGGCAGAGTGAAGGCATGAAGACAGACAGGCAGGGCTCCAATCGAGAATGGTGTTCTTGGCCCAATCAATGTTGGGATTGTGTCTGACCAGCCATGGATTCCCAAGAACGACTGGAGCATGAGAGCTTTTCATGATGAAAAAGGAGATGGTCTCTACGTGGTTACCTGAGGTTCGAAGGGTGACAAGGGGTGTGCAGTGAGTAATGGGAGGTAGGGAGCTTCCATCAAGGGCCTGGACAGACAGGGGCTTGTCTAGGGGCAGACGAGGGATTCCTAGCTCCCTTGCTGTAACGCCACAGATCAGGTTTTGGTCGGATCCAGAGTCAATGAGAGCCTTGAGTGGTTGGGCTTGGTTGTTCCAGACGATCATGATAGGTAGTAAAGAACGTTTACCTGAGAGGTTTTCTTGTGAACGGCCCTCCAAGACTCCCAGTTTCATTGGGGGGCCTACCTTTTTAACGGACACTGAAGACGGAAATGTCCTATTTGGCCGCAGTAGAAGCAGGCCTCCTTATCCCGCCGACGTTGGCGCTCCTCAGGCGAGATTCGGGTCCGGTCGATCTGCATAGGTTCTGCAGGGGGATTTGTGGTTTGTGGGGGGGTGATTGGTCCTGCTCTCACCAGGGGTGGTGTGTGTTCACGACGCCTAGCTCGGAGGCGCGCATCGATGCGGCCAGCTAGATCCATGAGTCCATCTAGGTCCTCAGGGTGCTCCCGAGAGACCAACTCGTCCTTGACAGCCTCACTCAGTCCGTGAAAAAACACATCATACATGGCACAATCGTTCCATCCACAAGAAGCCGCCAGGGTGCGGAACTCAATGGCATATTCATATGCTGAACGTGTTCCTTGACGAAGTCTCAACATCTGCCCTGCCGCCTCTCGGCCTGAGAGTGAGCGGTCAAAGACTCTTCTCATCTCCTTTGTGAACGCTTGATAATTGGTGCAACGGGGATCATCGGCGTCCCAAAGCGCCGTTCCCCACTCACGGGCCCTTCCAGAGAGGAGGGTGATGACATATGCTATCTTGGAACGTTCTGTGGGGAATGTTGAGGCTTGGAGCTCGAGAGATAGTGAGCACTGGGAAAGGAAAGATCGGCAGGTGCCGGGTTCTCCGCTGTAGGACTGAGGTGGTGGCAGGCGAGGTTCTCGAATAGGCGGTGGTGGTGATCGAACTGGCGGCAGTGGTGATGTAACCTGAAGCTGTTCGATCCGAGAGGTTAGTGCAGTGAGGGTATCTGCCATAAGCTTAAGGTTTTGGTTGACCTGCTGAATTTCCCCCTGGTGGGTGCCGAGGAGGGTGCCCTGGGCCTCCAAAGCGGTCCTGAGCTGTCCCAAGTCTGCTGGGTCCATCTTGGCCGAATTATTCTGTCACGGCTGGTCCGTGTGAGACAGGCGTGGCGGACCCAGAAGCAGACACAACAGATAGAGTTCAATATAATAGACTTTAATGAAAAAATACAAGAGTTGGACAGAAGAGAAGTTCAATCAAGGATACAGTACTTGGGGATGCTGTCTGAAGTGGGCAGTGTCGTGGCTGTGTGGCACAGAGAAGCAGCAGAGTGAGCACGGCTGTGTGGAGAGATGAGGGCTGCAGCGCGTGTGCACAATCCGACGCGCAGGTTGAGAGAGAGCAACGGCCGCGTGAGCGCGGCTGTGTGGGAAGATGAAAGCTGCGGCGCGCGCGCTGAATCCGGCGTGCAGTTTGAGAGAGAGAGTCGGAGACAAAAGCGAAAGCAGAGGGTCTAAGCCGGGTTATCAGTCAGCGCAGCAAACAATTCCGAGTCGTGAAGCTAAGGACGTAGTCAGAGGAGAAAAGGGTCAACAACATAGACGGCAAAGGTATATTTAGTAGATACACTAGAAGCAAGAGGTAAACTAGACACTGGGCTTGGAGCACGAAATAATTCGGCAATGGACGGTTGTTCCTGGGTGAATTATATAGCGTGAAAACTAATGAATGAAATGCGGATCAGGTGTGCTCATGCCTGTGAATGAAGCGGCAAAACGGAAGCCGTGGAAAGGAATGTGGGGAGGAGCGCAGGTGATCATGACTTGGCTCGAGCAGAGGGCATGACTTGGCGTAGCGTTACATATATATGTGTTTGAGCAAAGGATTTGCAACTGTCTTGAGTTTTATGTAAACATTATCACCAAAAACCAATTGAAACATTGCAAGAAACGATTCCCCCTTTACTGCAGTAATATTCCCAATCAGAAATTGTCTGGGTAGGTTACAAGGTAAAGACTTGTTAAGATGTTTTAATAATAAAGAAATAAAACATAAACAAACATACTTAACATGAGAACAAACCAAACAGGGGTCCATTCTTTGCTTGACACATCCGAGATGAATTGACAGATCTAAGATGAGACCATCGCGCTAATTACGATGCGACTAATTTGGTTCTTCAAGCACACCTGTTATTGATGATTAGTATAGCTGGATTGAGTTGTCTAGGATTATTGCGCGTTCGTGCGTTTAAAAGGCGATATGCATCGACAGTAGAAACACTGATCACAACCCCTTCGATTGGTTGACGAAATGGCAAAAGAGCGAGCTAAATTTTTTTTCTCAATCGGAGCAAGAGCTTTTATTAGAGAGTTATGGAGAATTTCAAAATTTAATAAAGATAATTTAAAATAAAAATAAATGATTACATGTGTGAGTGCTTCCCATGTTATATGTTCCTTGATATGTTATTTTATTTATATATATGTGTGTGTATGTATGTATGTATGTGTATATATATATATATATATATATATATATATATATCACATCTCTGCAAATATTTAGTTATATCTTTTCATAGCACAATACTGCATAAATGACTCTTTGACACAATGAAAAGTAATCAGTGTAAAGTTTGTATAGCAGTTTAAATTTATTGTCCCCTCAAAATAACTAAAAATACAGCCAATAATAGCTGAACCCCTGGTAACAAAAGTGAGTGCACCCCTAAGTGAAAATGTACAAATTGAGCTCAGTCAGTCATTTTCCTTCCCCTTTGTCATGTGACTCATTAGTTTTACACTGTCTCAGGTGTCACCAGATAGCAGGTGAGTTAAATTTGGTATATAACTTACTCTTCCACTCTCTCAACCTGGCCACTGAAAGTTCAACATGGCACCTCATGGCAAACAACTCTCAGAAGACCTGAAAAAACTAATTGTTGCTTTACATAAAGATGGCCTCGGCTATAAGAAGATGGCCAACACGCTGCAACTGTGCTGCAGCCCAGTGGCCAAGACCATCCAGCGCTTTAAGAGGACAGGTTCCTCTCAGAACAGGCCTCGCCATGGTCGGCCAAAGAAGCTGAGTGCACGTTCTCAGCGTCAGATCCAAAGATTGGCTTTGGAAAACAGACGGATGAGTGTGTCCAACATTGCTGCAGAGATTGAAGGGATGGGAGGTCAGCCTGTCAGTGCTCAGACTGTACGCCTCACACTGCATCAAATTGCTCTGCATGGTTGTCGTCCTAGAAGGAAGCCTCTTCTAAAGATGATGCACAAGAAAGTTCACAAACAATTTGATGCAGACATGCAAACTAAGGACCAGGATTACTGAAACCATGTCCTGTGGTCTGATGAGACCAAGATAAACCTATTTGGTTCAGATGGTATCAAGCGTGTGTGGCGGCAACCATATGAGGAGTACAAAGACAAGTGTGTCTTGCCTAGCGTCAAACATGGGCGTGTCATGATCTGGGGCTGCATGAGTGCTGCTGGCATTGGGGAGCTACAGTTCATAAATTCTAACATGTACTGTAACATCCTGAAGCAGATCATGATCCCCTCCCTCCGGAAACTGGGCCGCAGAGCAGTATTCCAGCATGATAATGACCCCAAACACACCTCCAACATGACCACTGGCTTGCTAAAGAGGCTGAGGGTAAAGGAGATGGACTGGCCAAGCATGTCTCCAGACCCAAACCCCATAGAACACCTCTGGGGCATCCTGAAAAGAAAGGTGGAGGAGCACAATGTGTCAAATGTCCACCACCTCCTTGATGTTCAAATTCAAATTTGCACTAAAGTCCACTATCAACTCCTTTGTCTTGCTGACGTTTAGAAGGAGGTTGTTTCTCTGGCACCAGTTTTCCAGATTTCCAATCTCCTTCAGGTAGGCCGTCTCATCGTTGTCAGTGATCAGGCCCACCACAACGGTGTCGTCAGCAGACTTGATGATGGTGGTGGAGTTGGTAGTGGCTACGCAGTCGTGCGTGTACAGTGAGTACAGTAGAGGGCTCAGAACACAACCCTTGGGGGGCTCCAGTGCTGAGAGTGATGGAGCCTGAGACATGTCCGTCCATCCTTACTGCCTGTGGTCTCCCAGTTAGGAAATTGGAGATACACTGACGCAGAGATGAGCTGAGTCCTAGGTGCTCTGCCTTGGTGGTGAGTGTGGAGGGAATTATGGTGTTAAATGCTAAGTTGTAGTCGACAAAGAACATTTTAACATAATTCCCCCTTCTAGTGTCCAGATGAGTGAGAGAAGTATGGAGTAGATGAGAGATAGCGTCATCTGTAGAGCGGTTTGAACGGCAGGCAAACTGTAGTGGATCCAGTGTGTCAGGTAGTGAACAAATGATGAAGTCTCTGACCGTTCAAAGCACTTCATCACCACTGATGTGAGGGCTACAGGTCGATAGTCATTGAGGGAAGCAGGATGTGGTTTCTTTGGAACAGGAACAATGATGGACTCTTTGAAGCATGTAGGGATCACCGACTGAGATAAGGATAGGTTGAATATCTCTGTGAACACAGGTGCAAGCTGGTCTGCGCAGGCTCTGAGGACTCGACTTGAGATGCCATCTGGTCCTGCTGCTTTCCTGGTGTTCTCTCTCCTGATGGTTCTCCTCACATCATGCTCGGAGATGATAAACGCGTTTCCGGTGCTGGCAGTGACTTCCTGTCTGCAGCCGTTAGCATTGCTAGCATTAGCAATGCTAGCATCTTTAGCTGCAGCCTCGAAATGAGCATAAAAGGTGTTTAGCTCGTCTGCCAGAGTCATGTCCGCGTTCGTCATACCGGATGTTGGTGGTTTATAGTCCGTTATTGTTCTTATTCCCTGCCACAGGCTCCAAGAGTCACTCTGTTGGAGCTGTGACTCTAGTTTCCTCCCGTAGCGCTGCTTTGCCTCGTTCACCGCCTTCCGGACCTTGTATGACGCAGCCTTGTACGGGTCCATGTCCCCCAACGCAAATCCCGCGTGGTAGGCATTGGTGCGAGATCTCAGAGCGTCGTGGATGGTTTTATCCACCCATGGCTTCTGATTGGGAAACGTTCTGATGGTCGTTTTCTGTACGGTATCATCCGCTAGTTTCCCGAGGAATGCATAAACACGTTGACGGCATTGGAGCTGTTTCGGAACATCTCCCAGTCTGCGTCATAGAGTGCGTCCTGTAGCACGGCCACCGATTGGTCTGTCCAGTTGTGATGGAGGAGTGGAAGAGGATTCCAGTGGCAACCTTTGAAGCTCTGGTGAACTCCATGGCCAAGAGAATTCAAGTTGTGCTGGAAAATGATGGTGGCCACACAAAATATTGACATTTCACATTTTCACTTAGGGGTGTACTCACTTTTGTTGCCAGGGGTTCAGCTATTATTGGCTGTATTTTCTGTTATATTGAGGGGACAATAAATTTACACTGCTATACAAACTTTACACTGACTACTTTTCATTGTCATCATGCTTTGATGTCACCTAAACAAGCTAGAGATGACTTAAAATAAAATAAGTCTGTATGTCATCAGAAACATAGAGAAAGGGATAGAAGATTAGTTTTATACTCTCAGGTCATGTCCATACATCCACTCCTAATAGTTGGAGGTCCTGGACATGTGACAATTTAGTGATGAATGTGAAGTGTCTTGATGCTACTTTAATACAAATTGTTGGGTACTGGCTCCAGTTTGTTTTTGTACCTTGTTTTTCATCCCTTTTTTCCACAACCAACCACCAACCTACAAACAAACATTTCTCATTTTGCTCCTAATTGCTCCTAAAAGGATTCATGATCCACGGTTAGCAAACCTGACATCCACACATGCTCCTAGGAGGTGCACCAGATCACAAGTGTCTGCTCTGTGTTAGATCATGCTCTTGGGTGAGGTTGGTTGTTTTCCGTTTTACTAAAGTCACTGTTTTAACCATTTATTTATCTCCTAGTTAGATTCAACACTTCAGAGATGGAGCAGAATCTGTTCAAACTCCTATTTTTCACAGGTGAGAGAAGTGTGTGTGTGTGTGTGTGTGTCTGATGACTTTATCTGATCTGCACGTCTTGTACAGACATATTCAGTTTATGTAAATGTTTTAAATATAGTTTCGTGTTTTACACCCACGAAAACCTCTCCTCCACAGGAGTCGTCCCCCTCGTCCTGTCTGTTCCTCGTAAGTACTATCTGACCCAACAGGGCATGAACTGGAACAATGCTCAGGCTTACTGCAAAGCCAATCACGCTGACCTGGCGATAATCGAAAGCGCAGACAACATGGTCCACCTTCAGTATGAAATACAGAGACAAAAATTCACTTCCAGTGCTTGGATTGGAATGTACGATGATGTCAGCAGCTGGCACTGGTCTATGGGAAATGTGCCATTGGGAAGTTTCACTGCATGGTATACAGGAGAACCTAACAACTGGCATGGAGAGGAACAGTGTGGTTCGATAGATAGTGCACAGCAGTGGACTGATTTGGGATGTTTCCGCTTAAGACCCTTTGTGTGCTTTGATGGTAAAGAATTTTTTTTTCATTTTTTGTCATTAACACCCTTAGGAGGGTTGTATTACATCATTTGAATCTGTAAAGGGTCTACTTTTATTGATGAACACTCACAATATCAACAAATCAGCGTGCTTTTGTAAAATAAAGAAGATAAACAGGGTGCGCTTTCAGCCGTCCATTAAAAATATTTTTGAAACACGTTATTAAAATGAACTGAAACTCTGCAAATACTGTGCACACAGACATGAAAAATATATTTATAGAAAACTTAAAGCGTCAACTTAAATAAAACATTCTCGGTTTATGTAATCTGTGTGAAACTAAGGAGAGATAAAGAATTTCTCTCGCATTTCATTATCCGATAATGACCTGAGGCAGGCCACGCCCATACGCTATTCACACGGAAAACAGTCCAGGTAATCTACAGGCGAGGCCACGCCCACACGCTATTCACAGGGAAAACAGTCCGGGTAATCTACAGGCGAGGCCACGCCCCCCGGACACCGGCTTGAACACACAGAGTTTCCACACAGACCCAGTGAGTTTTCTGCATGTTTGGAAGATGGCACACTACACAGCCGAGGAAGCTCTTCAGAATGTTCTGGACAGTGGGAGGAGTTTACCTTTTCCTCAGAAGAAGATTACGGCGAACATTTCAAGCAAGCAGTTACGACAGTGGGCAAGTTATTAAGTCTTACTCTCCTCCTTCTCTCATCTTCTCTCTCTCACACACACACACACGCACACACACACACACACCCTAATGGAAACACTGCTTTGTGACTATTCTTTTTAAAAGTAAAGTGCATTTTTTTCCCTTTACAGCAGTGATTCTGCTGTGTTTGTATGTGTGTGTTAGGGACGTTAAAGATCTATTTTCTCTCTCAGTCTGCACTGTGTGTGTGTGTGTGTGTGTGTGTGTGTGTGTGTGTGTGTGTGTGTGTGTATACGTCATTAGACACACGTCTGCCCACACACACAAAGGGCAGTCTGACAGAGAGAAAATGGATCTTTAGCCTCTCTAATGACACTTGCTTTTCCTTTACTCGTGTACATGTGTTATGATAAACAGTATACGCCTGTGTAAAATTACGACTTTCATGCACACACACATACAAACACAAAATAAAGGATGCTTTACATGCACACACATGATCAGTGTTATAGTAAACAGTACATGTTGTGATCACGTGATGCTCGATGTCAAAACAAGAACACTCGCCAACCACGTTACTTCAGTACTTTAGGGGCTACATAAGGCAGCATGTTAGCAGTGTTATCTACATACTACCGGTGGCTTAGCTAATGTATACACACTTTCACAGTTGTTATCTATGCCCTTTTTTAAAACTCTAATTATTGCAGCAGTGTGTAGTATTATCTTTACTCTAAAAATGTCAGTTGTATCACCATCATTGATGCTGTCATGTGACCTACAGGTGTATATTTTTCATGTTGAAGTGTGTAATAATGTTTTCTTGGCCTCTCTGAATTGTACATCCGTTTACTCTGAACAATACAGGCTAACATTTTTTTTTTATTTCTCTTAGGAATGTGTCCACATCACCCTTGCCTTCACCAGCACCTCACATGAGGACACGTAAGCGTCGTTCAGTTTTGAGTGCAATCAAGAATCATACTGAGTAAGTGCACATATATGTGTATATACAGTGGGTACGGAAAGTATTCAGACCCCCTTAAACTTTTCTAAAATCATTTAAGTTCATTTTTCCCTCAAAAACACAGAATTGTTGAAATTTTTGCAGATTTATTAAAAAAGAAAAACTGAAATATCACATGGTCACAAAGTATTCAGACCCCTTGCTCAGAATTGAGTAGAAGCACCCTTTTGATCTAATACAGCCATCAGCCATTTTGGGAAAGATGCAACAAGTTTTTTACACCTGGATTTGGGGATCCTCTGCCATTCCTCCTTACAGATCTTCTCCAGTTCTGTTAGGTTGGATGGTAAATGTTGGTGGACAGCCATTTTCAGGTCACTCCAGAGATGCTCAATTGGGTTTAAGTGCGGGTTCTGGCTGAGCCATTCAATAACAGTCACAGAGTTGTTGTGAAAACACTCCTTCGTTATTTTAGCTGTGTGCTTAGGGTCATTGTCTTGATGTTAGGTGAACCTTCAGCCCAGTCTGAGGTTCTGAGCACTCTGGAGAAGGTTTTCGTCCAGGATATCCCTGGACGAGCAGTGGCTGGTTTTCTCCACACATACCATTCATAATGTTCTATCTTGGTCCCATCAGACCAGAGAATTTTATTTCTCACCATCTTGGAGTCCTCCATGTGGGCTTTCATGTGTCTTGCACTGAGGAGAGGCTTCTGTTGGGCCACTCTGCCATAAAGCCCCGACTGGTGGAGGGCTGCAGTGATGGTTGACTTTCTACAACTTTCTCCCATCTCCTGACTGCATCTCTGGAGCTCAGCCATAGTGATCTTTGGGTTCTTGTTTACCTCTCTCACCAAGGCTCTTCTCCTCCAATAACTCAGTTTGGCCAGACCAGCTCTAGGAAGGGTTCTGGTCATCCCAAACGTCTTCCATTTAAGGATTATGGAGGCCATTGTGCTCTTCGAAACCTTAAGTGCAGCAGAAATTCTTGGCCAGATCACAGATTATCTGTGTCTTGCCACAATTCTGTCTCTGAGCTCTTCTGGCTGTTCCTTTGACCTCATGAATCTCATTTGCTCTGACATGCACTGTGAGCTGTAAGGTCTTATATAGACAGGTATGTGTGTGTGGCTTTCTTAATCAAGTCCAATCAGTATAATCAAACACAGCTGGACTCAAATGAAGGTGTAGAACCATCTCAAGGATGATCAGAAGATATGCACAGCACCTGAGTTAAATATATGCGTGTCACAGCAAAGGGTCTGAATATTTAGGACCATGTGACATTTCAGTTTTTCTTTTTCAATAAATCTGTAAAAATGTTAACAATCCTGTGTTTTTCTGTTCATATGAGGTGCTGTGTGTACATTAATCTAGACAAAATGAACTTAAATGATTTTAGCAAATGACTGCGATATAACAAAGAGTGACAAATTTAAGGGAGTCTGAATACTTTCCGTACTCACTGTATATATGATTATAATGTACATTAGTTTGTCATTATCAGCATGATCATGTTTTTTATTGATTTTTGTGACAGTGAAAATGAACAGCCATCTGTCCCATGTGTACATGGACAGTTTCTACACAAGTCCAAAGCTCCTAAAATACCTGCTTACTATTCTGGTCATACAAGAGGAAAATTACATGGTACATTGACTACAAAGACATTTCCCTGTCCTGCACCTGTGACTGTGTACAACACATGGGGGGCGTTGATCCCACACTGTTTTTATTTGTACCATTTTACTCTGAATGTCAGTTTTTAAATTGTTTTATTTATGAACTGTTCCTGGGATTCTTGCAAGTGAATCTTGAATTATTCTAAATAAACTAAAAACAAAGAAATATATTTTTGTCCTACAATTATTTTCTTTTAGCATTTCTCTGTGTCACATACCTGACTGAAAGACTCATTATGCAGCTCATTATTCAGATCTTTGTCTTCTCTGGTGTGAATTACAGCATTATTCATGATCATTCACGCCTCCTCACATACGGCATACTTTCTAAACAAAATGTGTCTTTAAAAATATAAATGACTATATTGTTTTCTGTGAATGAGTGAGCCGGATGATTGTCACATCATTTTGAAGGAATAACTTATCTACAAGATCTACAAAAGTCTTGTACATGAATGTGCTTTGTGGTCTTATTTTAGTGACTTATTTTTTTCTTGTTTTCAATAACCATGCATATGCTGTTGGTATATTAAAAATGTTTTAGTCTGAGCTGCGAGCTACGAATGTTCCACTGTCCTCAGATCTTTATCAGAAGTGATTATTCATCCTCCTAGGACTGCTTTCAGGAGACCAAACGGGTGAAAGTGTGATGGAGCGAGATCAGGATTATAGGGACGACGCTTTAGCACATCAGTTTGTGGGCAAAAGTGTGCGGATGTGATCACAATGCCCTCGGATATCAGCCCTCTGTGTTTAATCCTAAGTTTAGTCTTCAGCTCTTCAATATGCGTCTCACTGTAACGACCACTGTTGATTGTTGGACACTTTTCCTACTAATGTTCCAATACTTTTGGCCCTTGAGAATCCCAGAAAAAAGTTTTTTGTAAGTTGATGGGTTTTCCATCTGATGGTTGATTTTTAAACTTTTTCTCGGTCGGTGATTGAGAATGTTTCTGTTCTCTGCCGTTTATTCTCAGACTGGTAGTGATGAATCTGTGTCTTGTCACCAGTTATGATTCTCTTTAAGAAACTTTCACCTTCTTTGGAGCATCGCTCAGGATTTTATTCGCAGATATCCAACCACTTTCTCCACACCCTCACACTGCTCTTCTTTTGTGCAAATCACAAGTGGGGCGTCAATTTTTGCTCGCACCACAGTTACAGATGAACTGAGGTAGCATGTTCACACCTGCACAGCAGTGACTGGGGACACATGAGCCTTGGATGGAAAGCACTTATAAGACTAACAGAAGGTTTCATATAATCAAGTGTGCAGAGCATTTTTGACTCACCCTCAGGCCTTTTTGGTTTTCCTGCCACACATTCATTTAATGCTGCCTGGTGAATCAGTGTGTTATAGCATTTGCTATTGCAATCCTGAAAACCAGGTTCAAGCACAGTTAACCTCACATATTTTGATGGATCAAACTTTGCTACTGAGGTTGTTAAGAGGCTCATTTAGATTACAGGGTACCTTGCAAGCCCATTATAACTTATGTTATGATCAAAAGTGGTAATCATGTATTTGATTATTTTTACAGCCACTAAAACTGGCAGTCAGAGGTTCATTTACATCTCTACTACAAACTCATGGCTGGATGCTCAAGCTTACTGCAGAACATATTATACAGATCTGGCAACCATCACAAATCCAACAGAAAACTCAAATGTACTGGCACTAGTCTCTGGCCAGACTTGGTTTGGTCTGATCAGATATGGCTGGAAGTGGGTAAACAAAAACAACTTCTCTACCATCAGCTGGACGCTTGGAAAACCTGATAATGCCCTGGGGAATGAAAATTGTGGTTATATAAATAACGGTATGGCTGTTGATGCACAGTGCTCAGACATAATGCCTTTCTTCTGTTACTCAAGTGAGTTAAAGTTTCATTCTGCCTCATGTGTATATAGATTGATTTTATGATGTACATTTGTGTGGTCATGTTTATATGTGTGTGTCTTCATGTTTCTACATTTAGTAATCACAGAAAAACTACAAATCATCAGAGTGAAGGTTCAGTCCATTCAGGATGTGAATGATCCTTCAACAAAGGTGACCATCTTGGAGCAGGTGGGTCTCACTAAGCTGAAACCTATAGACTATACTACAATTACAATCGGTCTGCATTTAGTTTATGCAGCATTACTGGAGCTTTCAGAATCAGAATACCTTATTGACCCTATCAGGGAAAATGGTAAGATGCAGAGCTCCCAGTTTAAAACCTTTACACAGTAAAATATACAGATGGGACTCAACCGGAGTGATGGTTTTACCGACACGTCTCACGGTGACAGCATTTGGGTTTGTGTGTTTGCTGGCTTTTACCACTGAGTGGCGCTATATAACTATAGACCGACGCCTCAGGCCTTAGTTCATTCTCTCAAGGATCAATGAGCCGCAGCTCCTTTACAGCTAAAATTACAGTACAAATGTAGAATTAAAATTAAATCTTGTTAGGATGGAATTTAAGCAAAGTAAACATTAACACAGTGATCCTTTAGCTTTTATTATGTGTGATTAGAAAAGCTACGCATATAGGGTTTTGTGTCACCTTATACTTTGTGTTCTTTAAATTTGTAGTAGATTTATTACCTGAATTAAATGAAAGTAAATGACCATAAAATTCAAACATTGTCAGAATGTTCTACTGCGCCAGCAGCTGTCCATGTCATTCAGCAGCGCTTGTGTTTTTGCGTTATTATAAGAATGACATGCAGTAGGTGTCACGTGGTGCGGTATGGAGAGCCGCACCATGAGATGTAATAATATTTATAAGAGCTCGATCCAGGGCTTCAGAGGAGATAAATGAAATAGGAGTGTGTGAGAGTGCTTGTGACAGCATTGGGACCCTCCCGTTTAGAGATGGCGTGGGATTATTAATTAGAAACTTAAAAATCAAACAAAAGAAAACTGAAAACACAAAATAAACAGAGCTCCGCTGTCTAAGAGAACGAACAGGACTCTGGAAACTAATAATCCTCCTGGAGCCAATGCCCTAACAGAGGATTTATAGGAGAGAGAGAGAGTTTCTTAATTTCTGTTTTGCACTAAGAACTTAAACTAAAAGCTGAACTGAGGCGTGTCACTCTCTCTCTCTCTCTCTCTCTCTCTCTCTCTCTCTCTCTCTTTCTCACTCTCTCTCACGCTGGCAGGAGACAGAGGCTGGGTCCTTGCCTCTCTTCCTCTCTTGAGCATGCATCTGTCTATGTTTCTTTCATTTTCTTTCTTTCTTTCTTTCTTTGGTACCGGTGTTACCTAAATGATCGCACAATGTGCGGAGGTATCAGGACCCTTGAATTGATTGCCTTGCGGTGGCGTTGCCTGATAACTGCGTGTCCACCTGGCTGCGCCTCAGCCTGTTGCAGAGTATTTATTCTGTCCTTTGTGAGACCCATGCCATTACAGCAAGCTATTTATTTATTTTTTTATAAATAATGAAAACATTTTAACAAATTACATTTTTACATCCCAATAACACCCCTTTGCGCTGTATAATCGCCGGCAAAACGTTATGAAATATAAGTGAAACATTAAACAAATTTACAATCACAGTACTAACATTACAGTAAACATTACCACAGTGAGCCTTTAGATTTTATCATGTGTACCACTCATGTAGCCAGAAAACTCTGGGTGTGCATGATCGTTAGTCTACTTCTGCCAATGCGCTCTGGAACTTTACGCGTGCAGTTGAGTGCTGATTACACTGCGTAGGAAATTAAAGAGGAGGATCACAATGCCGGTTCAACATCCTGAGCCCAAACCTGATTAATGATAATCCTGCATCTATTTTATTTGAGCCAGCTGCTCTGTTCTTATACGGCTCTTTGTCAGTGCAAATCATTCAGTGACGAGTCTGTAAATGTCCATGTTAAACGGGCACAGTGGAACCTTGGATTAAGAACACAATTCGTTCTGGAAGCAGGCTCGTAAATAAAAAACACTCGTAAACCAAATCGAATTTAAGAAATAACCCATAAGAAATAATGGACACTCAAATTATTCGTTCCACAGGCCAAAAATAAAAAAATAAAAAAATATTAATACAAAATATAAAGTAAAAATGAAACAAATTAACCTGCAGTTTACACAAAAATGCAAAGAACAGACATTCAATGCAATTAATTTTTATTTCTATAGCACTTTTAACAATGGTCATTGTCTCAAAGCAGCTTCACAAAAAATAAAAGAACATTTGTGTCTAGATAATAATGAGATAGTCCCTGATGAGCAAGCCAAGGGTGACGGCGACAGTGGCAAGGAAAAACTCCCTGAGATGGCAATAGGAAGAAACCTTGAGAGGAACCAAACTCAACGGGGAACCCATCCTCATCTGGGTGATAACGGAGAGCAGAAATTATATAACATCATGTGTGTTATGCAGCTGTAGGTCAGTATAACAGAAGTTATATAAATTAACATGTAGTCCAGTTCAGCACAGGGATGAGTCAGCAGGTGCAGAGGGCAGATGGGGGTCTGGATCACTGGGAGCTCAGGAGCAGCATGTGTAGCTCCAACCAACATGAAGCAGAATCCAGCTGGAGCAGGTCCTTCTCTGGATGCCTCAGGAACCTCACAGGGTTGGCCTCTGTCTACTGAAGCTGGCACAATCTCCAGATGCCTCAGGATGGGTGGAAAAATAAAGAGCAGGTGAAAAGAATTAGCGTGGTTGCCATTCAGGATAGATGTACTGGAGTATGAGGTTATGGGATGAGTTACGTGTAAGCCAGATTAAAGAGATGTGTCTTAAGTCTACTTTTAAACTGTGAAACTGTGTCTGAGCCCTGAACACTGTCAGGAAGGCTATTCCAAAGTTTTGGAGCTAAATATGAAAATGACTTGACTTGGAAGTGCACAGTCGAGGGTTTGGGGACACCGTGTTTAGTGCAAATGGAACGCAGCGTACAGGATGC
Organism: Clarias fuscus; assembly: GCA_030347435.1. NCBI lineage: Eukaryota > Metazoa > Chordata > Actinopteri > Siluriformes > Clariidae > Clarias > Clarias fuscus. The sequence goes on along the minus strand of CM059204.1, from coordinate 64,901 downwards.
GTCTCACAGTCGTGATATATTATACTATAAGCGTATCATAGCAAAGATCGTCTTTTAGAAATACACACAATGAGATAAATCCGCTGTTTTAACGACTAAGAGACATCACAGTCAGTGGTCGTTTTCAGAAGTTCTTTCCGAGATGAGGCAGCGTTGGCCACTACATGAGAGTAGAGCTCCTGGGGATTGCCTAGCACTCAAATCTCTGAAATCATATTTAATTTTTAAATAGACGTTATCTTCAATAACCAATGGGGGTTTTGAGCTGTACGCACATGCATTTTCCCCTAAACAACTCTTAAAACTACACTTTGTGACACAATAACAGTAACATTATGCAGGCTGCCATTTGGAGAAATCAGAGAATAAAGAATAAACTAGTTGGTGGGTCAAAATAACCCATCTCATTCGTCTCAGCATGAGCAACCCAACAATATGTTTACAGAAACAACCCAGCATATTTTAGAGAGTACTGCCTGGATATTATTCAGTACAACAAAATTCCTGAACAAAAACTCATATGGAACATTTACACAAATATAAGAATTTATTTATTTATTTATTTTTTAGAGTTGTTGTCATGAAGCGGATGGTAATGCAGGTTGTTGTTGTGGGCTTAAAAGGGCAGGAATAGACGCAGAGGGTTTCCAAACAAAGAGTCTTTAATTTTAAACAAAACAAACAATACTCCAGAAACAAAACAAACAAAACTCAAACTCTGAACAGAAGCTCTTTAGAGTAACACAGGTTCTTTTAAGCAACACACAGGCTTAGAGCTAAACAGAACCAGAAAAAAAAAAAAACCAGACTAGAAACACGGGACACTATAGGCAGGAGAGACACTAGAAACAGGGGAGACACAGGAAAACCTAGAGACAGGGGAACTAGTGACACACTGAACAGGACTTACACAGAGCAAAGGACAAACTAAAAGAGAAACAAAACAACACACATAACAAAGCCCTTCAGAGCCATCTTAAAACAAATCCAACCAAACAAAAGCCCACTTGACAGTATTAATGCTCAACCCAGTTTCCCAGAACAACCAGCTTTTTATAACAATTCTAATGAGCTACCTCGGTTCAGGTGAGCTCCGTCACAACACACACAGTGCCATCTAGGGGTCGTCCCTTACAGTTATTCTAATGTTTAATTCTGAAAGTCTAGCTTTCCAGTTATTTCAATATTTAAAGTTCGATGTCTTTAAATGTAACATGTTTTTAAATAATAACAGTAAACAGATACAAACAGAGCTATATACACACGTGGACAAAATTGTTGGTACCCTTCGGTCAATGAAAGAAAAACTCACAATAGTCACAGAAATAACTTTAATCTGACAAAAGTAATAATAAATAAGAATTCTATTAATGTTAACCAATGAAAGTCAGACATTGCTTTTCAATCATGCTTCAACGGAATTATAAAAAAAATGAACTCATGGAACAGGCCTGGACAAAAATGATGGTACCCCTAACTTAATAGTTTGTTGTACAACCTTTTGAGGCAATCACTGCAATCAAACGATTCCTGTAACTGTCAGTGAGACTTCTGCACCCCTCTGCAGGTATTTTGGCCCACTCCTCATGAGCAAGCTGCTCCAGTTGTTTCTGGTTTGAAGGGCGCCTTTTCCAGACAGCATGTTTCAGCTCCTTCCAAAGATGCTCAATAGGATTGAGGTCAGGGCTCATAGAAGGCCACTTTAGAATAGTCCAATGTTTTCCTCTTAGCCATTCTTGGGTGTTTTTAGCTGTGGTTTTGGGTCATTGTCCTGTTGCAAGACCCATGACCTGCGACTGAGACCCAGCTTTCTGACACTGGCCAGCACATTTCTCTCTAGAATCCCTTGATAGTCTTGAGATTTCATTGTACCCTGCACAGATTCAAGACACCCTGTGCCAGATGCAGCAAAGCAGCCCCAGAACATAACAGAGCCTCCTCCATGTTTCACAGTAGGGACAGTGTTCTTTTCTTCATATGCTTAATTTTTCCGTCTGTGAACATAGAGCTGATGTGTCTTGGCAAAAAGTTCCATTTTTGTCTCATCTGTCCATAGGACATTCTCCCAGAAGCTTTGTGGCTTGTCAACATGTAGTTTGGCATATTCCAGTCTGGCTGTTTTATGATTTGTTTTCAACAATGGTGTCTTTTTTGGTCGTCTCCCATGTAGTCCACTTTGGCTCAAACAACGACGGATGGTGCGATCCGACACTGATGTTCCTTGAGCATGAAGTTCACCTTGGATCTCTTTAGAAGTCTTTCTGGGCTCTTTTGTTACCATTTGGATTATCCGTCTCTTTGATTCGTCATCAATTTTCCTCCTGCGGCCACGTCCAGGGATGTTGGCTACAGTCCCATGGATCTTAAATTTCTGAATAATATGTGCAACTGTAGTCACAGGAACATCTAGCTGCTTGGAAATGGTCTTATTTATGGACTTATGGACCTTTAACATGCTTGTCTATAATTTTCTTTCGAATCTCCTGAGACAACTCTTTCCTTCTCTTCCTCTGGTCCATGTTGAGTGTGGTACATACCATGTCACCAAACAACACAGTGACTACCTGGAGCCCTATATATAGGCCCACTGACTGAATACAAGATTGTAGACACCTGTGATGCTAATTAGTGGACACACCTTGAATTAACATGTCCCTTTGTTCACATTATTTTTAGTATTTTCTAGGGGTACCATCATTTTTGTCCAGGCCTGTTCCATGAGTTTATTTTTTAAAATAATTCCGTTGAAGCATGGTTGAAAAGCAATGTCTGACTTTCATTGGTTAACATTCATAGAATTTTTTAAATTATTACTTTTGTCAGATTAAAGTTATTTCTGTGACCATTGTGAGTTTTTCTTTCATTGACCGAAGGGTACCAACAATTTTGTCCACATGTGTAACAGTTCACTGTTTGTACAAATATTTATTATTTATTTTTTAAACTCATTATTGTACAGTAAATGTTAATAGCTCTGGTTCAGATTTTTCATGTTTGTTGTATAAAGTACTCAGACATGGAAATTACCATTACTTTAGTATTTCTTCTATACAACATGATTTTTTTAATGTCCTAAGCTCTAATGACATAAAAAAAATGGCAGAAATTGAAAATGTGTTCTGGGGTCATTTCACAAATGACTTTGCCTGTTGTCGTTTTGCCGCGGTGGTGAGCACGGCGATAATAGGCTGTAAAGGTTTAAAGTTTTGTAGTAGAAGAAGCGAGTTGCTCGGTCTGTCCGATGTGCTTCTTTAAGCTTTTCTGGCGCCAAGAGAGACTCAGTCAAACACACACACACACACACACACACACACACACACACACACACACACACACACACACACACACACACGTTGTCTGTCAGAAAGGTCTCTGTTTATTAACAGCAAAAGATGGGGTTTATATATGTTTGACCAAACGCCTGTGCCATTGACATATGTTACTACAAAGAACATAAACCATTGTAAATGTCCTGGTGAGATCCTGAAGAATCAAAGGAGAGGAAGACAGAGAGAATGAATCTCACTTGTAGGTCTGACTGTCTAGCACTCAGAAAGAAGAGTTATATAGTTTAAGGCAGAAATGATCTCTTCTGCATTGTGCTTGAATTCGACTGTGACACGTTTACTCGCTCACAGCTGTTGAGGGAGGCAGTGTCGGGGCTGCCGAGGTCAACATATCGAAAAGACATGTTCAGTTACTGTAATTTGATTTATTCATCCTCCTTCAATCCCTCTGCCAGCCATCCTAAAACCTGTGAGGGTTCTCATGTCACTCCAGACCTTCCTCACATTGCTTTGTTGGAGTTTCCACTGCAGTTTCCTCATGTATTTCTTCTTGGCCTTCCTTATTCTTACCTTCAGGCTCTAAAAGCTCTCTTCTTGAAGTAAGTGGTTCCACACTGTACACTGTACGTGTAACGTTATTGTCTCCAGGTGGCATCATTTTCCAGAATTAGTGATCCAGTAATTGTGATAATAATTAAAACTCCTCTAAGCTGCATCCTTTTAAAGGGACATATCTATCAGAACCTCTAGTCACTTGTCTAAGCTAAGAAATGTCTTTGAACACTATTATGTCCAGAAAAGTTCAAAAGTTAGCAAGAGCATCGAAGCTAACGTTTTTAACGCAGGAAGCGGCCATCCACGTCGATGCTTGCACAACGCACAGTTTCACATAGAGTCTCTATCGTGAGATCATCTTAAGTAATGAAAGTCCTGTTTTTCAGATTGAGCAGGAGCTGAAGGATCATGGGATAGCAGAGAACATCACAGTCAACTGGAGAGTGCAACCAGATGGATATGTGTTTAACAAGGAGAAAGGAAATTAACATGACGGACTGAAAGAAGTATTTATCTGGAGCTCAAAATGAAAGTAGTTATTTTAGTGTGAGTAGTTTGTTCAGTCTGGGCAAGTGTCGGTGTCATACTCAATTACAAGTGAAGACATTTATTTAAATAATAACAAACATAACATAACTAGAACAGCATCAATCACCTAAACAAGAAGAATACAGACCATGAATAGAACACCGATGACAACATCAGATGCGAGACACAGACACAACATGATATTAGGGTTTAAATAATAATACTCTAATAAGAAACTAATCAAGAACACTTGTGACACAAAACTTGACTGGAACTAGAACCTACATGTCCCCGCCGGAGACAAAACACAAGTGGTTATCTCTGCCTTTTAAATGTGCAGTAGTCAACATTTGCTAATAAGTAAATGCTTTTAACTGATGAAATGAAATTGATGACTTGAACAGCTGTACAGAAAATATTGGACTGGTCACAGATCACTTTTATTTGTAAGTAAGAATATGCTAAGCTGAAATAAAATAAAAGCCTTGGGAGATTTTCTTAAGTATTACAAAGGTGTCAAATATATATATTTGTAGAATCTAATTTGCAACAGTTGAAATACGCCAAAGTAATAGTAGAGAAGCCATGACTCAGGTATTTTCCTCCCCTGATTCTAAAAAACACAATGAGATTTAAATCAAGTGATAGTGAAGAAAAAAGCAAATTTACGTCAATTTTTTACCTCACTGTCCTGAATGTGTCCCAATACTAAAGCTGATGTCTCCTAATGTCCTAATCAATCTTCTAAACTGTTTTAGGTGTTTACATTTTGTTTTGTTGATAAGATGCTAATGTAGCTGATGTAATTTTTTTTTGTATAAACATACACTGAAACTATCTCTACTTTGAAAAGCTCTATAACAATACAATTCTGTTCAGGATAAAGTGTTTTCCTGTATATTAGTCACTCTAATAAACTCTAAAGGCCTGTACTTCTTAATTTCAATGTGTTGGGAATTCGACAGTTTTACCACCTTTAATCATCCAATTCTATAATGTAATTACTTTAAGGCCAATTAAATAAATAAAAGTAGACAAAGAAATAGAATAATGTGTCTTGCAGTTTATGAAGAACATGGTTATTAACCTGAATGATGAAGAAGCTGTTTTTAAATATTTTTTTTTAACAAAAAGAAGGAAGGCATGAAGGAAAGATGAACAACTATCTCTACATTTCACATGAGTTAAAGAGATTCAATTACACAAAACTCACATTTGGATTATTTTAGACTCTTAGACACAGTCTCTACTGTGTGTGTATGCAAAAAAAAGTAAGACACTATATATATGTACGAGGAATTGTAAGAATTACAAGATCATCAGAAGGAAGCAAAAAGAAAGAAAAAAGGCATTCTATCAATGAGAGATCGAGCAGTAGTGTTCTTTGGCCTGGTGGTGGTGCTGCGATGAAACCTTATTAAAGACCTTTTGGTGGAAGAACGCTGAATATAACTTTGTATCTCAGCAGTCTTGACTTCCACTCCACTTCCACTGGTTTTGGATAAATGTTCATGAAGGAGCTTATTTTACACAACTTATAGAAGTTACATACATTAATAGTTTTAAGTTTTTACTTTGTGGATTTATGGAGATCACAGTGAGTGTCAAAATGGGAAAAAAAGAAAACAAAAAGTCAGCTGTGCTTCGATACATTTACTGGTTGGCTAAAAGATACCAAGCACTGCACACATTATGGTGGTGTCTAATGATCTTTGTTTATTAGTAATGAAAGCATACTGTATTTAAGCCTTTGGTCAGATGCCATATAAACATAAAGATTATCATAAAAGGAATGAGGAAAATGAATTGTAGTTGTTTTATAGACATATGGCATGAAACAAAGAGAGGTTGCAGATAGAGGCATGAGAAAGTTCACACAATATCAGAAAAGCATAAAACACTATTTTGTTTCTCTAATGGAGAAATGCTTGAAATGATAATTAGGATCTCCATCAACTTCCAATGCCTTATAAACAGAGGTGGGTAGAGGAGCCAAAAAGTGTACTCAAGTAAGAGTAGCTGTACTTCAAAATAATATTACTCAAGTAGAAGTAAAAAATAGTCATCGAAAATATTACTCAAGTAAGTGTAAAAAAGTATTCGGTGAAAAGACTACTGAAGTACTAACTGAGTAAATGTCCAATTACCTTCTTTAGAAATTATAATAATTATGTATTAGTGTGTGTGTGCGTGTATATCCAGTCAAGCCCAAAATTATTCATCCCCCTGGCATATTCTGACTTAAAGTTACTTTTTTTTAAGCATCAGTTTTTTTCACGGGAAATAACACAGACTGTAGCTGCTCACAAGGAAAGGGCTACGAGTCCATATCTAAATGTTTTGACGTTCCAGTGGCTACAGTGCAAAGTATTAATAAAAAATACAAGATGTTCCGCACTGTGAAAAATCTCAGAGGACGTGGTCGGAAGCAAAAGTGACACCTGTGCTGGCCAGGAGGATAGTGAGAGAATTAAAAGAGAATCCAAGGATCACCACCAAGGCCATCCTGATGAATCTGGATGGCTGGTGGCAACATCTCAAGGTAGACAGTCCACTGGACACTGCACACTGCTGGGTATCATGGACGCAGACCAAGGAGGACACCACTTCTCCAGATAGTGGTCTTCTGTTTTATGTTCAGGTGAAACAAAAATTTAATTGTTTCGCCACAATGATGTAGCCTTCAGAAAGGAGAAGCCTGCAACCCTAAGATCACCACCCACACTCTCAAACATGGGGGTGGGAGCCTAATGTTTTGGGGATGTTTGAAGCTATTCCTTTGCAAGCGTAACATGCTTTGTATATGATGCCAGGGATGTCGGCTGAAGATTTTTTCCCACAATGCCGGCAGAATAAATTTGTTTATTGTTATTGCGGCTGATTGGTCAAATGGAGTCATATGATTATGGTTGCTGCATCTGTTTGGTGAAACAGTCATACAGTATTTCTACCACCAACATGTGTAGAATAATTGGTAGAAAAGTAACGAGTCAAGTGTAGCCGAATGTAGCGGAGTAAGAGGAGTGTTTCTTCTTCACAAACCTACTCAAATAAAAGTAAAAAGTAGCATGTAGTAAAACTATTCATAGAAGTAATTTATTTTTCATTTATTTTTTGAGTTACTCACGTTAATGTAACAGAGTAAATGTTACTCGTTTCTACCCACCTTTGCTTATAAAGTATAGTTCAGTGTTGGCCCATGACTTAAAATGAAACTAATTTTGCTGGACACTATGAAATTCACTTCCATTGTTTGTGTTTCTATAGCTTCCTGTGATACAGCTGTACAAGGTGTAAGGTGTACTTAAAGACACTAATAAAAAAATCTAAGAAACAAATCACACAAGGTTGCACATGCAAAAGTTTAAAGTTGCAGACAAACATTTAAATATAACAGCTGGAAAATCAGTCAAGGTTTCCTCAGGTGCTAAGAGGTGGATGATTTCACTGACTCAGGAACAAAAAAACGGTTACTCCTGTCTGGAATTTGTATGTTCAGTTGTGTCATAGACAAACCTGATATGATTAGAGCTGTGCATTGCTGCACAGTCATGAGGTGTTCAGGTTCAGGAGGCTCAGCTGTCTGATCAGGTGCTGAGGAATATAAGTGCTAAAAACTGAACTGAAGTCTTTAAACAGCATTCAAACATAAGTGCCCTTATTGTCCAGTTGTGTAAGTGCCAGATGGAAAGTGATGACATTGGTGCCATCTTTTCAGTGGTTGGGGGGATAGACAAACTAAAGGAGGTCCAGCATGGGGGCAGTGGGTTCTTGGTGTTCCTCTTATATCCTCTCAAAGCTCTTGGTTTAAGTTCAACAGGACACTGGAGACAAACACGTCTTTGGCACAGAGATAACGGTAGTGGTTGAATATGTCAATGAGAACATCCCTGCTGATCTGCACATCCTCTGCGCATGTTTAATTCAATTTAGTTTTATTTGCATAGTGCTATTAACAATGTTCATTGTCGCAAAGCAGCTTTACACAATCAAAAGAAAATTATAGAAGTGAGTATGAAATGGGCAAGAAAATATGTATGGATCAAAATGATCATGTTGCCAGAAATGTTGTTCAAACCAGCTGCCTTCCGTGTGTTGCATTTTGTTCTTTGAAGTTGTTCAGCACATTTGAAAGGGAGGCATCACTGTTACAGTCAGGTGTTGTTGTCCTTTACTTTGTGGTGGATGCCTCTCCTGGATGTGGCTGTGGATTCTCTGCACGCTTTGATCCTTTGATGCCCTGTCACTTGATCCGAGTTTTCAGTTCTCAGCAGTGTATGCACCTCTGCTGTCATCCATGGCTATTAGAATGTTATACGTACAGATCATTACAGTAGCTCAGGTCAGTCAGGTTCTTTTCTGTTTTACTGGTTGGCAGCTGGTTATCAGATTCCCCCACTTTAAGACTTATATTAATCATAAGGATTTGGCTAGGATGAGTAAAGAGTGCACTGGTCAATAAATAATAATAATAATAATAATAATAATAATAGTAATAATAATAATAATAATAATTATTATTATTATTAGTAGTAGTATTATTATGTCAAAATTTATATTCACAATCACAATGGAGACATGACTCAAAATCACTAGTTAAAATGCCTGCTGTCCAATTAACTAAATTCGGGTTAAAGCAGACCAATTATGTAAAATTCACTTTTTGGTCATTTTGGACAGTCACATGTCTATCTATTGGTTAGATTCTCATGTGAAAGCCCCAGGTTTGATTGTCAGCAAAGTGCGGAGTTTAGTCCAGGGTTTTGTTAAGAGCACAAACAAGTGTGCGGTGTTCAAAGTGGAGACTGGAATTCCGGCCCTTTGATCTCTGCCTTTGATCTTTGAGCCTTCGCGTCCCCGCCGCCGAAGGGGAAAAGGCCGTGAGGAGGACTGCGTTAAGGCCCTCGATCAGGCTGGCCATTGACAGCGGGAGAAGAACCATTGAGGGAGCGTGCAGGATCACTGCCTCCGCGTGCGTTGTTCTGTTACTCCGCCCACCACCACCTTTTGCCAGCTGTGTGCCCGAATATGTCCACTGTCATAGGAGCACCAGTGCTGCCTATTTGTGTGCTAGAAGCAGCCTCACCTGCTGTTTCCTGTCTGTCAGGAAGCTGCTGATCCACTGGCATATGGCAGGGGGTACAGTAAGCTGTAGGAGTTTAGAGAAAAGGATGTCTGGGATTATTGTATTAAAAGCCGAGCTAAAGTCGACATACAGAATTCTTGCATTTCAAGAATTTCAAGAATTTCAATGAGCATATCTGTAATGTATTTAGGTCCTAGGCCACTGAGTGATTTATAAATGAGTAAAGTACTTTAAAATTTACGCTGAATCTTACAGGCAGCCAGTGTAAGGACCTGAGGACGGGTGTGATGTGCTCAGATTTTCTGGTTCTAGTCAGAATTCTGGCAGCAGCGTTCTGGATGAGCTGCAGCTGTCTGACAGGAATCACCTACAGTATACGACTTTATCTTTTACTGCTTATATTATTGCCCTGGTTTCATTTGGTTTTACACAGTTTCATGTGCTGTGTTTGTGTGTGTGTGTGTGTGTGTGTGTGTGTGTGTGTGTGTGAGATAGAGAGCTTATATTGCGGATTACTACTACTACCACTGCTATTAATAATAATAATAATAATAATAATAATAATAATAATTGTTGTAAATTAAACCCATGGGTCTCAATCATCACTAAATCAGCGAATGTCTACAGTATACTACTCTATTTTTCACTGCTTATATTTATTGCCCTAATTTAATTTAGTTTTAAGCAATTTTATGTGCTATTTATGTGTGCGTGTATGTGTGTGTGTGTGTGTGTGTGTGAAAGAGAGGGAGCTTATATTGTGATTTGTCCAAGCTTACTAAAGCCTGGCTTAATACTATAAGTAAAAATTATTTCAATGTAACTCATGGGTCTCAATCACAAAATCAGCCAACACTGTAATCAGATGATACAACAAATTATATACTCTGAAAATCACATTTTATTTTAAAATATATTTTTATATTTATTTATTATGTTTGATATTATATTTAAAAATATATATACAATTTTTTTTATTCATATAACGCTCCTATGCTCTTACACAGCATGTTACAGAAACTGTTCCCTTTCAAAAGCTACTCTTGATGCTGGGTGAAAACGTTATGGGAACGTCTCTTTGTTCCACCGGTTGTGATGCACGTGTGTATCAAACACACCAAACTTTGGCTTATATAACCTCGGTCAGGTGACGTCATCTGATGAGGTGCACCTGCAGGTTATAACTAGGACTGAACTGAAAACGTCCTCAAGTCTTGGGTTTAATCTTACGGTTTTAGTTATGAAACGAGCACCATTTTCAGCAAAGTATGCAGCTTTGTTTGTATACTTGCGTTACGTTTCGCTCTCACCTTGTGGTTCACCCTCCTGTGAAGGGAATCACGGCGTTACTGATTAGTTGGTGATCTGTGGTTGAAATGACGTCTTTCAGAAAAGCCCCTTGCTGAGGCTTGGTTGCCTGGTTACCGATGGCGCGCTCTGGAACAACTTCTGTGGGTTTCTTCATTGCAGTTCTGGCACGAAGTCTCGTTGAGTGCTCCAAGATAAAATAAAAAGAAAAAAACTGAAACAGACATTCAAAGCAAAATAGTGCAAACAAGAACAGTGCAAGATAAAATGTGTGTATGGTATCTACAGACACATATCCCTGTGCCAGTCTTGAAAGCAGTTCCTGTTCAACTGAAGACACAGGGGAACACTGCATGCCTGGCATCTCCAAGGTGTTTGAGATCATTGAGATCATCCAACAGAATAGTATATAAATTGAAAAGTTATGTACATTGGGTTTTACATTTTGAGGTAAAGATTATGACATTCTAAGGACATCAAGTCTGGTAACCCAGGTGTCTGAGACATTAACCTTTTTATCTTCATGTACTTCCTGAAGTACATGTAAGGCCAGGCTGTGCCTTTGTCTCTATGATAATGTGAAGGTCTGGGCGATACTGTCAGGCTGATTAGATTAACACAAATGCATTTGAAAGGCACTGTTATGCTGATGAGATCAGGGCTGGGGAACTTCCGGTACCAGGCTGATTCCTGTACTACACTATGCTTTGTTTAGATTGTTCCACCTCTTTGTATCCCTCCCCCTTGTAAAGTATAAACTCTCCAGAACGGAGTCATAATTTTTAGACTTGGATGACTGCAGCGACGCGCGGCGAGTTTTCAATAAAGAGTAACTTCTGCTGGAAAGATATCCCAACGTCTCCTGGTCTCTGATTCAACAAAGGAAGAAAAGTTCACAACAACTCAAAAAAGATTTGTTCATTTTGATGAAGGATATAAAAAAAATTGAATCACTAAAATAGTCAGACACCCCCTCTCCCCAATAAAAAATACCCCCTCCCCACCCCTACCCCCGCTCTTATGCAAACATCTACTTTGGTTTATTCAAGGTTATATGTGAAGCACAAAGGCACAGAGAGATTTGTTTAAGCTGATTTGCCTGAAGTAAGCAACTAAGCATTCAACTTTTTCAACAAATGCTAAAAGACTTGTGTTCCCTCTCTTTATTTACACGTCTGTTGAATAGTTTGTGCTTTAGCTGTGAAAATTCCTATTAATGACTTGGGGGTCCATGGTGCTGTTTATCACCTGTTGTTGTTAGTTTACTCTCAATTATCTTCCCCAATCTACTACAAGCCCATCTACAGAGACAGAAGCCAAGACACTAAAGTCTCATCATTCTATGGAGCACAAACTTGGAGTGAGTAAAACTCTACATACCACTTGGCTGGGAACACAAACAGATAGACGAAGCACTTAAAAGCTGTGCCTATGCAAACTGAGCTTTAATCAAATTTACTAAACGATCCAGAAAAAGTGCTTCCACAAGAGACAGAGCTGGAAGGGGCAGTCTTCTTAGACATTCTTGCAATTACTTTTATCTCCTTGGTACTTTAGTGGATTTATACATTCAATTATGTTGAATTCATACGGGTTCCCTAGCAGCGAAACCACATGATACAAATGTCTGGAGATTAACAGTCATCTCCTAAAGGAGCTATCCAGTAACAATTAGACTTGCTTGAACTTTGTGAACTTGCTTGAACACCCGTCATCTGAAAGTTCAACTTCAATTCAATTTTATTTGTATAGCATTTTCACAAGCAGTGTTATGGAATTAAAAATATGGAAATAAATTAGAAAAAATATAAGGAAAACATATAAATTATAATGATCATTTTGACTCTGATGAGCAAGCTGGGGTGATGATGACAATGAAAAACTCCCTGAGATACTGTAGGAACAGGAAGAAACATTCAGGGGAGCTCGACTCAACAGGGTTGACATAAAGTCCAAGTTCAAAAGATACTCTGGTACAAAAGTGTTCACGGAAATTTCAGTTCTAAACAATTAAGAAACTGCAGTCACAAGCCATCACACAAAAAATTGCTTTAGTCCCAGCTAAAGAAAAGCAGACTTCCCAGTGGGCATGGTGTCCTTTGAGAAAGAAGCTGTTTTGTTTTTGACCAAACAGATTTATACCAAACAGGCTGTACCTTGGTCTGATCAGATCAGAGCCAGACTTTCATGTCTTTTTATTGTAGTTCTGAGGAAAAGTTGTCCAAGCTTCCTGAAGGATTTTTTTGGGGAGTTTCAAGTTTCAATGGAGGTTTTTGGCTCTCGTGTTCAGTCCAGTCCTGATAACACAGAATATTTTTTGTTTGTTAAGCCACACAGTGATTCATATATAAATAGATCACTAAAAATAAAACATCTAACTTAAGGAACGAACCAGTGAGAAACAGGTGCAGTCAATGACAGGTGATCAGATGGTGATTAGTTTACTGCTGATGCTGAATGCTAAGTGGTTTGAACAGATGAGAGGGGAAATAAGGTCGCTCCTCAGGTTTTTTCATAAACAATCTGTTTTTTAAAGGTATCTTTATGCACATTGAAGTCTGTTACGGTAAAACATCTGTCAATGTTCCTTTCATTTAATCCATTTCGTTTAGTTTCATGTGATATAAAGAAAATATATCAAGATTTTTTGCACAGTATTATATATATATATATATATATATATATATATATATATATATATATATATATATAATTTCTTCATTTATATATTATTTATATTTTAAAATAAACATATTTATGAGGTGCCATATAGGGCTTAAATTAAACTTCACTCATGCACACACACATGAAACACTTGCATACACATATATGAGACAGTCACACATCCATATATACTACTAACTGCTCAAACAACTACATATGAAATGCACCCACACACACCTGAGACGCGCACACATACACACAAGCTCTCCATGCACACACACCTATATTTAGTATTATATAGGTTAGCAATCTGTAAAAATAAATAAATAAATGAAATACATAAATCTCCATACATCTTGTAAATTAATCTAATCATTTGTTCATAAGTTATAAACATTTCAATATGTTATATATTTTATAACAGTATCAGTTTTTTTTCAGTAAATATTCTATATTTAATGTCCATAGCATTGAATTTCCACAGCAGCAGAGACGGGTATCCGAGAAGCTTATGTTACTATGGTAACGCATGTAGGAAGTGACGTGCCAGGGTGTTTCCCGAATGATGGAATTTTATAGAGTGACATCCCCTTAACTTGACATTTCCTGCGCACGGCGTAGGGTGTCGCGAGTAGTAATTTCAATGTATATGGATTCATTCTCTCTGATTAGTAGTAGCATTATTTAAATAGACTGTTTAGAAGAAAGAGAATGATTTATTTATTATCACCACAAAAGTGAGGAGGGGCGGGACAATGTTTGAATTTCCGCTTCTGTATTGGGATTTGATCAAGTGGAAGGAGTCAAGTGGGATTCCGATGAGTTAGTTATTGTTCATTTTAGCGAAGGCGAGGAAAGCACATTTCACAAAACAGTAATTGCTTCTATTTGTAATGACGCAGGTCTCACAAGGGGCGGAACAGCGTGAAAATGCGATTCAGCTTCCTGAAGGGCAACACAGAGACTGAAAACTTTCTTACCACAGGCAATACGTCCTCTCAACCAAAACACCACACAGGACTAAAAACATTCTTAAATAAACTGCACTTTATGGATATTGGACATTGCTCACACCCAATACATTTATGGTCCATTTATGGACATTATACATTTGAGCATTCATGCACATTTGCACTCACCCTGGACATTTCTATTTCATTTCATTCTGAACACTTTTGCACAATGCATAGTTTTCCATATTTGTACAGCCATTATTGTCTATATTTTGTACAGCTACTTTTTTCTGCAGCTAGTTTTTTCATTGTAATTCTATTCTATAATTTATTTCTTATTGATAATCTTGATTTTACATTTTTACACAATACAAAAATTAGTGCAAACAAGCATTCAGGGAAATTGCAAACAGATATGTAACAAAAAAAGGCCCTTGATATATACGATAAAAAGCATTTGGCAGACACCCTGACTTAGAGCAACTTAATATTTTGATTTTATTACACATCTGAGCAGGTCAGAGGTTCCTAGATGAATGGATAATGAGAGAAATTATATTGATTATATAGATAATAATGGGATTGTCTCTGATGAGCAAGCCAAGGGTGTCGGCAATGGTGGCAAGGAAAAACTCCCTGAGATGGTAATAGCAAGAAACCTTGAGAGGAACCAGACTCAACAGGGGACCCATCCTCATCTGGGTGATAACGAAGAGCAGGGATTATATAATGACGTCATGTGTGTTATGCAGCCGGGACAAATAACAGAAGTTACTGTAACATGGAGTCCAGTTCAGCACAGGGATAAGTCAGCAAGTGCAGAGGGCAGATGGGGCTCTGAATCACATGTGTAGATCCAAACCATCATGAAGCAAAATACTTCTCTGGATGCCTCGGGGTCGTCGCAGAATCAGAAGACTGGCTAGATATGTGGGAGCTGAACCTTTTAGAGCCTTGTATGTAAGTAATGCTAGCTTGTAATTAATTCTAAACTGAACAGGTAGCCAGTGCAGAGATGATAATATTGGAGTTATATGATCATATTTACTTGATCTGGTGAGAACCCTGGAGGCAGGATTTTGGACTAACTGTAGCTTGTTAATTGAGGATGCAGGACAGCCACCCAGTAATGCATTACAGTAGTCCAGTCTGGAGGTCATGAATGCATGAACCAGCTTTTCTGCATCAGATACAGATAAAATGTTCCTAATCTTGGCAACATTTAAAGGTGGAAAAAGGCTGTTTGTATAATATTGGAGATATGATTTTCAAAGGATAAGTTACTGTCTAATATTACACCCAGGTCTTTCACTGTCGAGGTGGTGGTAACAGTACATCCTTCTAAATGCAAGCTGAATTGTGAGAGCTGGTGTGTACTGGTTTTTGGGCCAATAAGTAATATCTCTGTCTTATCTGAATTTAGTAAAAGAAAATTATCGGTCATCCAATCTTTTATATCTTGGACACACTCGGTTAGTCTAGACAACTTGGATATTTCACCTGGTTTGATGAGATGTATAACTGGGTATCATCAACACTGATTGTGGGACCCCATATTTCACTGGTATTACACCAGACAGTATTTAGATCTACTAAATGGTATTGATCACCAAACCATTTTAACGCCTGTCCCTGAATACTGGTGTGATTTTGTAAGTGATCTATGAGAATATTATTATCTACAGCACAAAGATCAATTAAGACTAGAATCGAGATGTAGCCTTGGTCCATCATTTGCAATTTTAACTAGTGCAGTTTCTGTACTATGATGGGGCCTGAAACCTGACTGAAATTCTTCGAGGATGTTGTTTTCCTGCAAGAATGTGCATATTTGGGTTGATACTACCTTTTCTAATATTTTTTATATAAATGGAAGGTTTGAAATTGGTCTGTAATTTGTAATTTATTTCATTCGGGTCTAAATTAGAAATTTTAAGAAGAGTCTTAATAACTGCCAACTTGAAAGATTTAGGGACATGACCTAGATATAATGAAGAGTTGATCATGTTTAGAAGGGGCGCTACAGCTATATTTACCACTTCTTTTAAAAATCAGGTTGGGATTGGATCCAGCAAGCATGTTGTTGATTTAGCCGAGGTGATAAGTTTATACAGCTCTTCCTGTCCTACACCTGTAAAGCACTGAAAATCTAATTGTGAAGCTTTAGACTGAACTGGATCATGAGATGCTGTTAGAGGTTGAATTTCCATTATTTTCTTCCTGATACTATCAATTTTTTCATTGAAGAAGTTCATGAAGTCTTCACTTCTAAGCTGTGATGGGATACTCCCTGCAGGCATCTTAGGGTTTGTTAGGCTAGCCACTGTACTAAATAGGAACCTGGGATTGTTTTGGTTTCTTGCTATCAGTTGGCTCAGATGCTCGGCTGTTTTTAGAGCCCGTCTATAGCTGCACATACTGTCTTTATACGCGATTCTAAAAACTTCTAATTTAGTTTTTCTCCACATTCGCTCGAGGTTACAGGTTGCCTTCTTTAGGGTGTGACTATTGTACCATAGTGCAAGTGTTTTATCTCTGACCTTTTAATGATGGGAGCAACAGAGACTATGTTCTTACTTAATTTATCTATATTCATTTACATTTAAGGGTCTAGTAATGTGTTGGAACAGATCCGGCAGATTACTTGTGAATCTGTCTTTGGTACAGCCAGTAATATTTCTACGAAATTGATAACATGGGGAGACACAGCTAAGCTGTTCTACAGGTAGAGTATATACTAAGAGGTGGATCTGTGATATCATCACTTTGAGCTAGAATCCCTATATTAGTGACATTTATACCCTGGGATATAATTAGATCTAATGTATGATTAAAATGATGAGTTGGTCCATTTATATTTTGTTTAACCCCAAAAGAATTTACCAAATCCATAAATGTGAGGGCAGAGAAGATTACAGTCCCGAATGTCTCTCTGGAACTTTACCCTGGCCCTGAGGTCATCGAGCTTGTTTTCCAGGGACTGGACATTGGCGAGCAGGATGCTAGGCAGAGGTGTGCGGTGTGCACGAGCTCTCAGCCTGTTCCTGACGCCGGCTCGTTTCCCTCGGGGCCGCCGCTTCGCGTCGCGTCTTTTGTTCTCCCTCAGGATCTCACGCGGCCAGCTCGGATCCGGAGTCAAAAACGTCGAATTGTGAGTACATTGTAAACCAATAGAAATAAGAGTATCTCTATCGTACCTAATGCACTCAATTGTGATGAATTACCCAGTTTAATGTTATCGAAAATTAACTTAAAAAGCAAAAACAAGTTAAAGTAGGTCGGAGCAGTCGCGACGGCAGCCGACCTCACCGGCGCCATCTTAGCTCATCCATTCTTGGATTATCTCAGATTTCCATTTGTCTCTTTTGTACAAGAGGGAGGAGATGGTTTGCATTTAGGTCTAAGACAAGATTACTATTGACTGAGTTAGTAAGACACTACAGAACGTTTCTAAAGGACACCGAGATCTTTAAAAGCTGTATCACCGATAGCTGAACATCTTCAAAGTTCAGGTATGTTTAAATAATTTACTGAAATACACTACATCTCTAACACCTAATAAGGGAAATGTTATATAGAGCTTTACATGTGATAAACAATGTGTTAAAGTAGGGATCTAGGGAGTTTGAAGGCCAGGTCGGGGGACTTAGGCTCTTTTCCTGGTGGGCCCTGGTGTTCTGGTGTTTTTCTATTATGGCCAGCATTGGTTTATTTCTGCTGCATTGGCTTTTTCTGTGGGATTCGAATGGAAGGGCTGGCCTTTGGTCCAAATCAGTTGGGATAAAGCATATTACTATAAACTAATGAACTAATGACAATAAGTTTAGAAGGTATGATAGGAATATAAGCAAATATGAAAAGTCTATTGCATTCAATATTTAATGTTGTTATTGTTCACTGGAACATTGTTGAGTTTAATTCAATTCAGTTCAATTTTATTTGTATAGCACTTTTAACTATTCTCATCGTCGCAAAGCAGCTTTACACAATCAAAAGAATTATGAGTTTGTATGAAATGCTTAGACTTGTTATTAGAAAAAAACATTTTCCATGAGCTGTGAACATCTGACTACTTAGTGTTAAGTTGAAGTCCCTTAAAATAAATACTTTACTATTAGTTTAGTATTTATTATTTTTATGTCTGTTACTATTATAATTATAATATGTTATAATAGTCTAATGTTGTTATCCCATTTAATGTGCAACTAATAGTAAAACAATTAAGTCAAATTTGAACACCAGTGCTGCCTAAGAATACAAATTAAATTTGTCCCAGCATACAGTACATTGTATATAACTGGGCCAATAAAAAAGGGGTTGGACTGACTATCTCCGCCTCAGGTAGCCAGACTATCCCTAAAGAAATAATGCTGCTCTCAGACTCGTTAATCCTGTCTGGATGCACTCCTAACTCTACAATCTATGGCAGTTCTTTATTCAAAACGTTACTTTTCCGGAAACAAAGGAAGTTCATGACTGGCGAGAAGATTGTGTCGGCGATTCTTGGACGTGACGGAAAGCACACACCACGGAGCAGCGGGGATGAAGCTGAAGGAAGCCTGACTTGGATAACTTCTAGGAAACAGAGAATACAGGTAAGTAATGCAGTAGACATATACTTCTTATGAGTGATCTCGGAGATTCGGTCCACTTTCTTTAAAACTAGCCCGGACACTGAGTGCACCGCGGTGTGTGCTTTTATGGGCATGTGTTGATTAACTTCAGGTGATGCTGATTAGTACTCTGGTGATAAAGGGCGCTGTGTTTGCTGTTGGAGCCTGGCCCGACTGTGACATTACCCCCTCCTCCACGACCCGCTCCTGAGGGTCGACCCCTCTGCCGTCGTGGAGGCTTACCTCGTCCCCTGGGGCCCGGACGGTCTGGATGCGAGTTGTGGAACTCCTCTAGTAGATTGGGGTCCAGAACGTCGTCCCGAGGCACCCAGGATTTTTCCTCCAGGCCGTAACCCTCCCAATCTACTAGATACTCTAGGCGACCCCCGCGGTGGCGGGAATTCAGGATGTTCTGGACCTGATAAGTGGTGCCTTCGTGCACAATGATTGGAGGAGGGGGCGCTTCCTCTTCTGGGCCAAGCTCTGTGGAAAAAAAAAACAGGATCTTGGTATTTCTTCAATAAAGAAACATGAAAAGTGGAATGAATGCGGTACTGTGGTGGTAGTTGGAGTTTATAGGTCACCGGGTTTATCTGCTCTAGAATTTGGAAGGGACCGACATACCTGGGATTGAGCTTTTTACAGGACTGACACAGACGCATGTCCCGAGTCGAGAGCCATACCTTATCTCCTGGGTGATATGTTGGAGCGGTGGATCGACATTTGTCGGCATAGTTTTTCTGTCTGCGTACCGCCCTCTGTAGGTGGTGGTGAGCTTGTTCCCAGACTCTACCGGAACCAGCAGTCCACCGCAGGGAGGTCCGATGGTTCTCCGTTCCAAGGGAACAATGGGGGTTGGTATCCTAGGATACACTGGAAAGGAGTGAGACCCGTTGTAGGTTGACGCAATGAATCGCATACTGGTTCCAAGAGTTCTGGTGGCCATGGCAGAAAGTGCGGAGGAAGCGGCCAATTTTTTGGATTTTGCGCTCCATCTGCCCATTTGTCTGTGGACGGTATCATGAAGATAGACTGACGGTCTAGGATCAAGGAGTCTGAAGAACCTTCGCCAAACCCGTGAAATGAATTGGGGACCTCGGTCTGATACGATATCCTCTGGGATGCCAAAGTAGCGGAAGACCTTATTAAAAAGGAGTTCTGCAGTCTCCATTGCAGTTGGTAAGCCCCGGAGGGAGATTAGCCGACACCCCTTTGAAAACCGATCTACTATGACCAGTATGCAGGTGCATCTATCTGACTTGGGAAGGTCAGTTATGAAGTCTACCCCTAGGTGTGACCAGGGGCATTGAGGAATGGGCAGTGGCATGATTTTGCCTGCTGGTAGGTGTCGCGGGGTCTTCGCCATAGCACATTCTGGACATCCCTGAACATATAGTCTCGCGTCCCTTTCCATATTGGGCCACCAGAAGCGATCCTGTATGAGTGAGAGAGTTGGGTCGTTCCCTGGGTGTCCAGTGCCCAATGAAGTATGTGCAGAGTGGATAAGGGAATTACGATCTCGTTCCAGGACAAATCTGCGATTTGGTGGACAATCTCGGGGAGTAGTTGGGGCCGGTTCTGAAATGGCTGTCTGGTATTCCCACTGGATGGGATTGACGAAGAGAGTTTCTGGAAGGATGGGCCCTGGTTCCTCAATAGTTTCGTTGGAGGAGTGTAGTCTGGAGAGAGCATCAGCCTTGGTGTTTCTCGAACCTGGTATATACGATATCTTAAAGTCAAACCGGGAGAAGAACATGGCCCATCTCGTCTGTCCAGGGTTGAGTCTCTTGGCCTCCCATAAGTACTGCAAGTTCTTATGATCGGTCAGCACCATGAACTGGTGTGCTGCTCCCTCTAATCAGTGCCTCCACTCTTCGAGAGCCAATTTAATGGCCAATAACTGACGATCTCCGATATCATAGTTCACTTCAGCTGGGTTGAATTTCCTTGAAAAGAAGGCGCATGGGTGAAGTTTCGGTGCGTTCCCCTGTCGTTGGGAGAGAATTGCTCAACCTCCACCACGAACAGGATCTCTGAGTTGGGGTGAACGAGGATTGGCGCAGATATGAAGGTTTGTTTGAGTTGCTGGAAAGCTTAGGTGGCTTCCGGTGACCACTTCAACGATCTGGGTTTATCACGGAGTAGGGAGGTCAATGGGCTGGCTGTGATGCTGTAATTTACAATGAACCTCCGATAAAAGTTGGCAAGCCCTAGAAAGCGCTGCAGCTCCTTAATAGTGGTAGGTTCTGGCCAAGTGGAAATGGTGAATACCTTCTGCTCGTCCATCCTCACTCCGTTACAGTCAATGATGTATCCCAGAAACTTGATGGAAGTTCGGTGGAAAGAGCATTTTTCAGCTTTGAGAAAGAGTTGAAACTGGCGTAGACGTTGAAGCACCCTCGTGACTTGTTGACGGTGTTTGGACTCAGACTTGGAATAGATAAGAATATCGTCAATATAAACAATGACAAATTGATGAAGGAAATCCCAGAGGGTCTTGTGCATGAAGTTCTGGAAGACGGCTGGGGCGGTGACAAGGCCGTAGGGCATAACCAGGTATTCGTAGTGCCCTGTAGGTGTGACAAATGCCGTCTTCCACTCATCGCCCTTCCTGATGCGGATTAGATTGTAGGCGCTCCGGAGCTCCAGTTTGGTGAAGAACATGGCCTCCCGGAGACACTCTAAGGCTGCTGGTACTAGGGGTAATGGATACCTAAATTTCACAGTGGCTTTGTTGAGGGTGCGAAAATCGATGCAGGGCCGAAGACGCCTTCCCTCTTGGCCACGAAGAAAAAGCTTGACGTTGCTGGGGAAGTGGACGGTCGGATGTAACCTTGTCGGAGAGCCTCAGTTATGTACTCCTCCATGGCCCTTCTTTTGGGGAGTGAGAGTGGATATATGCGTCCGTGAGGTAGTGGTTCTCTGGGGAGAAGGTCAATCGCGCAGTCCCATCGCCGATGTGGTGGCAACTGTGTGGCTCTTTTTGGACAGAAGACATCTGCGAATGAGGAGTATTGGTGGGGAACTTCCACAGACTGTTTATCCACTGTACTCTCGATCGATGTGGATTGCAGATTGAGAACATTTGATTTTAGTGGTAGCCGGGGAAAATAATTTTCGAAGCAGGTGCTTCCCCACTTAAGAATTTCCCCTGTGGCCCACAAGAGGATAGGATCATGCTTCATCAGCCATGGGTGCCCCAAGACAACGTCCGAGGGTGATTCCTCCAACACCAAAAATGTGATCTCCTCTTGCTGACATAGTCCGATTTGTAATGTAACAGGGCCCGCATAAAGATGGACTGACTTCCTGGACAGGGGTTTTCCAGTTATGGATTGTACCCGGGAGTTTTTCCGTCTGGGTGGTTTTGATTTTGAGCCGTCGGCACAGCTCTCCGGAGATGAAGTTTCTGGCTGACCCAGAGTCGAGGAGAGCGGGCACTGAAACCGTAAGGCAAGAGGCAGTAAGAATTACATTTGTGGTGAGGGGTTGTAACCTTTTGACATGAGTAGACAGAGCACTCACCTCTTGACGAGGGGGACGGATAGGGCACCACAGCCTAAGGTGCCCTGCGCTGCCACAGTATAGGCACAGACTGTGGGTAAGCCTTCTTTGTCGTTCAGAGGGTGAAATTCTACCCCTGTCCAGCTTTATTGGTTCCTCGTCTAGATCGGAGGATCCTGGATTCCTCGGATGCCCGAAGAGAAGTGCTGCAGGATTCCTTGGATCAGTGCGGCAGGAGGCGAGACATGCAGCACATCCTATAGAGAGTTGGATAAACTGCTCGAGACCGATGGAGTCATCGTGACTTGCCAGCATAAGCCGCAGATTGGACTCCAACCCCTGACGGTAGGTGGTGATGAAGGCTTGCTCATTCCACCTGCTGGTCGCTGCTAAGGTACGGAAACGTAATGCATAGTCTTGAATTGAAAGATTACCTTGTGTAAGGTGAAATAGCTGTTCTCCTGGTGATCCTTTACTGTCTGTACGCTCAAACACCTCCCTGAAATGTGAAACAAAGAGTTCATAAGAGTCCGTTAGTGGTCCAGCCTGTGACCAGATCGACTCCGCCCACTGCAAAGCCTGTCCAGATAAAAGTGAAATTTTCGCGCCATTGGACTGGGAACCGGGGACGTCGAAGAAGTACTGGAAGCGCCGGTGGATACGCTCGGTAATGGCGGCTGTGTTGTTACGAAAATCCGGTGTAATTCCTCCACCAGCGCTTGGATGAGTTCGGGATCACTCATCCTAATCGGTGGTACAGTTCGGGCTTCTGTAATAAGGATGGACTCACACACAAGATGGTAAGTTTTAAAGATGAGCAATCGTTTATTTGCAAGGAATGCGGAAATGGCAGCTTTACGAGATGTAGTGAAGGCTATGGCAGTTCTTTATTCAAACCGTTACTTTTCCGGAAACAAAGGAAGTTGATGACTGGCGAGAAGATTGTGCCGGCGATTCTTGGACGTGATGGAAAGCACACACCACGGAGCAGCGGGGATGAAGCTGAGGGAAGCCTGACTTGGATAACTTCTAGGAAACAGAGAATACAGGTAAGTAATGCAGTAGACATATACTTCTTACGAGTGATCTCGGAGATTTGGTCCACTTTCGTTAAAACGAGGCTGGACACTGAGTGCAGCGCGGTGTGTGCTTAACTTCAGATGATGCTGATTAGTACTCCGGTGATAAAGGGCGCTGTGTTTGGCTGGTGGTGTCGGAGCCTGGCCCGACTGTGACAGTGACACCATGGTGCCAGCCATTTTCTCAAAGCTCCACTATAAAAGAGAGCTGTGAAGCATGTGTTCCCTGTGAGATGGTAATATGGATTTTATTCCATCCACGGATGGAATAGTTCGTTCTTTCAAGGATTAATTATCGTTTATAGTCGGATAAATTAAAGTGAAACATTGAAATTTAACAAGTTCATAACCACAGTATTAAAATTACAGTACAAATTTAGAATTTTAATTAAATGTAGGTGTTTCTTATTTGCATCAGATTTAAGCAAAGTAAATGTTAACACAGTGAGACTTTTTCATGTGAAACACTTGGGTAGTCAGAAAACTCTGGGTGTGCATCAGAAAGTTATTGTTGCAATAACTATTGCCAAAGTTTGTGTTAGGTCAATGTGCAAAAACTATATGATAGAACTATATAAGCTACATGGCCTTTTTAAGACCCTACTTTAATTTAAGTGCACTCTCAATGACGTCAAATGTTATCACTCACTCACTCACTCATCATCATCTATATCACTTAATCCTGTATTCAGGATCGCGGGGGGCCTGGGGCCTTTCCCAGGAGACTTGGAGACCAGTACACCCTGGACAGTTACGCTATGGGCAATTTGGGAACGCCAATTAGCCTAACCTCCATGTCTCTGGACTATTGGAGGAAACCGGAGTACCCGGAGGAAACCCACCAAGCACGGGGAGAACATGAAAACTCCATGCACAAAGAGACGGGAATCGAACCTTTCCGGGAATCGAGCCCGGACCCAGGAGGTGCAAGGCGACAGTGCTAACCACTACACCACTGTGCCACCCCGACAAATGTTATGATTTTGTAAAATAATGAAAGCAAACAGTGTGCGCTTTTCTTTATTGGTTCCAATGATCTTGTGCACATCAAAAAATTAACTGAAACCTCATGTATACTCTCCTCACAGTCATGAAAAATATGCGCGTATAGAAAGCAAAATGTCTAAACTAAATGAAAAACAAATTTCTGATTATGTAATTCGTATGAAAGGTGAATTTGGCGCACCCAATAATGCGGAGACGACGAAATGACATGATTATTAAGATGGTCAGAGTCAGTCTCCTTGCTGTTTTTCCCAACGCATTAATAATCATTAGTCTACTTCTGTGGGTGCGCTCTGGAAAACTTTATGCGTGCAGTTGAGCACTGTTTAGCCTATGCAGGAAATTAAAGAGGAGGATCACAATGTAGCCTTAACACCCCGGAGCCCAAACCTCATTTAAATGAAATGAACTAATATTATAAGTAAACAACATTAGCCCAAGTTTTGAAAAAATTTTTTTATTTAGACTATAAATAATAATCCTGCATCTGTTTTAGGCATGCCAGCTGCCAGTGTTCTTATACGGCACTTTGTCACGATAAATCGTTTATTGACAAGCCTGTAAATTTCCATGTAAAACAGATACATCTGTATGAATAAATTTCATGCCAATTTAAATGCCAGTATCATGAGCTATTGATCAGTGATTTATGTAAACAACTCAGATGTTCAGATGTACTGTAAGTAGATGCTCATTGCTGCGCTATTTAGGGGGAGGGACAACAAGAACTTTAATGAAGAAAAAAAAACCTATGTTGTTTTTCTGGGGTCCTGTTGATGTTCGCTTGGTCTGCTTTGCGGGAGTTTCCACTCTTTGTGATCCGAGTGTGTTGTGATTGAGATGGCGCTGCTTGCACCAGCGCAATGTGTGCTGCTTTGTTTCAGTCACAGGGGGTGGCGGCTTTTGCAGGGCAGACAAAGTGTGAGATCAGTGAAATAAACATTGTATAAAGTACTCGGATGTGAAAATTACCATCATTGTAGTATTTCTTCGATACAACATATTATGTTTTTTTATGGTTTAAGCTCTGTTTACAATTAAAAACTGCAGCAATTGCAGCTATCCATTTGCGCCACCTGGCGGTCATTTCACAAATTACTTTAAAATGCAACAGCTTTATTTTGGCCGCTGTTGTTTTGCCCTGGTGGTAATCATGACAGTATTAGGCATTCTGTTTAATTACCTACTATATACATCCTCCCTCACCTTTGAAGCCCTGACCTGTCTCATAGTGATGATGAAATTAGCTACCCAGCCATTAGTTTCACCAAAAGGTTCATTTCATGAAGCTTCATTTAAGGGCTTATTGTACTGTCATCTAGTGGACAAATTTTGTATAGCAAATAGACCCTAACATCGCAAGCAGTGCAGTTAGTATGGTGCACCCTATTTGGACATGCAGCTACAAGCCATGTTGCATTCATCATTGAAATTCATGTGTCAGTTGTGTGTGTATATGTTATTATTTTAAAATCCACTATTCAAAGGAAAGGTGTATGCACAGAATCATCATCTCTGAATCTATGAAAATTAATAGTGAATTAGTAAAATTAGTTGAAGATCTAGAACAGAAAGGAAAACATAAGAACAAAGAGGGAATTGAATTTTTTAAATGATAAGGATTCAATACAACAATCAGTTATTAAAACACAATCAAGAAAATTAATTGAGGAAAGAAAATACAGTGGAATCTTGGATTATGAGTAACTCGGACTGTGAGCATTTTGCATTTTGCAAAAGTTTTTAAATAAATGTTATCTTTTAAACTAAAGGCTTGATATGCTTGATATGTCAGATCGGAACCTAAAATACTTTACTCCCCTTGAAAAGAATGAATTAATTTCACTAATTTCTTCCGCAAATTCATCAGCTTGCACATTGGATCCCATACCGACACATTTTCTCAAACAGATAGTGCCAGAAATAACAGAACCCCTGTTGAAAATAATTAATTCTTCAATCAGCATTGAGTATGTTCCAAAATCTTTTAAATTAGCAGTTATTAAACCGATAATTAAGAAACCTAACCTCGACCTCGGTCAGCTGTCCAATTACATCAGATTCGGTTTTCACTCTACTAGGAAGATGGTTCTGGCCTCACATGATGTTGAAGGCCGTTTCTCTGCGGACTTGGCTACAGTCGCTCGATAGTTCAGGACCGGAATTTCCTACAAGTCTACCTGAGCCTCCAATAACTACCTGGACTCCATATTAACATCTATTAACAACTATAACTATACTGAACTGCCTGCCACCTAACACACAGTATGAATGCAGATCAATTCCTGCTTTCTGTTTCACAAGGATGAGGATGCGTTCCCTGTTGAGTCCGGTTCCTCTCAAGGTTTCTTCCTACTGCCATCTCAGGGAGCTTTTCCTTGCCACCATCATCCTCGGCTCGTTCATCAGGGACTACAGATCTGGCTATTAAGAACGCACGTTTCTTGAAAAAGGGATCTCGCGCGCTTTCGCGGCAGCTCGCGGGAAGCTGTGAAAATGCCGTTCATTACCTGTAGGGGGTCGTGTTTCAATCTGAAGTATTGTGTGTCTACTGAAGCCAAACATGCGTTCTCTCTCTAACCCTAACCTAAGCGCCCATTGATAACAAGCGACAGAGCTCATAAACGTGTCGAGCTCAAACTTTAAATACTGATATGTATTTATTCTTCACTTTCTTCTTCTTTCTTTGACTGCGGTTTCTCCATTCAGTATTATCATCATTAGTAGTAGTAGTGAAAATTACCGCTGATTAACTGTCTCTCTGCAGTAGTTATAACAGCAGATTAATTTCACTTGGGCTATTTCTAACAGGCAATCTACTAAATAATAATAAATAGATAAAATAACCCAGCACTTTAACATTTAACCCAGCAGTTTTAAGAGTGTAACATAAATATTCCATTTGTAAAATAGCATAGGTGAAATCATAGATTGTGTAAAAACAATACAACAAATCTTATGGTAAATAAATTCTCAGACTACCTATTTACAGTACATGGAATTTTACGGGGTTGTCACTGAACGATTTACCCTGACAAAGAGCAATATAAGAATAGTGCCAGCTGGCACACCTTAAAAAATAATTCGGCATCTATTTAGAGTCTAAATATTTTTTCCTAAACTTGTGCTACTGTTGTTTACTCACAATATTTGTTTGTTTAAATATTTTTATTGGTTGAGATGTAAATAAACATTCACATGTAAATATGTTTTCTTTAAGTACAGACATAAATCTTCACAAGATCAACAAGAACAAATAAATACATTTCCCCCCACCCAACAAAATAACCCATAAGTGCTATCCCATGGTAAAAGTAGGTACTGAAGGCATAGTAAACATTAATCACAAGTGTGTAAAAAAGAAATAAAAGGGGACCAGATTTTTTCAAATAACAAAATCTTATCTATTAGGGTATACCTAATTCTTTCAAGATGTAGGGTACCTGTCAGCTCTGTCAGCCATAACTTAAAAGTTGGAACTTCTTTTTTCTTCCAAAATAAGAGGATACGTGTTTTGGCGGAGATCAACCCATATGAAACAAACTGTTGTTGTACCCGTGTACGTTTGACAAATTCTTTAGAAACTCCAAATATAATTAATATAGGATCTGGTACAATAGAAATGTTCAATGTGTCTGAAAAAAACTTAAATATTTTGTTCCAGAACATCTGTAATTTGGGACACAAGACATAGGAATGAGATAGGTTAGCATCTAAAAATTGGCATTTGTCACACAATGGTGACACTTCTGGAAATATTTTATTCAATTTACACTTGGAATAATGAAGCCTATGAAGCACCTTAAACTGAATGAAACAGTGTCTTGCATTAATGGAACATTTATGAACCAGTTCAAGACTTTGTTCCCAAATTTCACAAGGAATTTCCACTGCAAGTTCTTCTTCCCAAGCAGATTTAATACTTTCCATAGATGGATTCTTTGCCTGTTCTAAACCCTTGTAGAGCAAGGAAATGGTACTACCCTCGCTAAGACATCTTTCTAGAACTGTATCCAGATAATTAGGTGTAGCTGTGACATAATTAGAAATGTTAGACTTCACATTATCTCTTATTTGAAGGTACCTAAAGAAGTGACTAGAAGGAATACTGTATTTTTCACACAACTGCTGAAAAGAAGAAAATTTTCCATTTATATATAAATCTCCTACCTTTCGTAACCCTACATTTTTCCAAAACTCAAATGCATTATCTAACATTGATGGGCGAAAAGATGGGTTAGCTGAAATAGAGAGCAAAAAAGACATTTGGTTGAGTTTGAAATGATTCGTTTTTTGTTTCCAAATACGAACAGAATTATGAATAACAGGGTTATGATTGTAAAATGAACTAACTATACTTTTAGGAGACAACAGTATTGAGTTAATAGAATATGGGAGACATTCCTCCTGTTCCAACGTCAACCAATTCTCCCCCACTGGAGCCAATTCTAGCCATGAAGTCAAGGCCCTCAGGTTTGCAGCCCAATAATAGTAAAGAAAATTGGGTAGAGCAAGCCCTCCCTGTATTTTGGATTTACATAGATGTTGTTGAGAAATTCTATGAGCTTTATAGTTCCAGACAAAGGGAACTAGGAGAGAGTCCAGTTTTTTGAAAAAGGATTTAGGCAAAAATACAGGAATATTCTATTCAATTTTTCAATTCAATTCAATTTTATTTCTATAGCGCTTTCAACAATGCTCATTGTCTCAAAGCAGCTTCACAGAAATGAAAAGAAAATGAAAAGACTTATGGAAATGTATATATGTGTAAGAAAAATGTGTCTAGATAATGAGATTGTCCCTGATGAGCAAGCCAAGGGTGACGGCGACAGTGGCAAGGAAAAACTCCCTGAGATGGCAATATGAAGAAACCTTGAGAGGAACCAGACTCAACAGGGAACCCATCCTCATCTGGGTGATGACAGATAACAGAAATTGTAGAACATCATGTGTGTTATGCAGCCGAAAGTTCGATATAACAGAAGTTATTTAAATTAACACAAAGTCCAGTTCAGCTCAGGGATGAGTCAGCAGGTGCAGAGGGCAGATGAGGGTCTGGATCACTGGGAGCTCAGGAGCAGCATGTGTAGATCCAAACCAACATGAAGAAAAATTCAGCTGGAGCAGGTCCTTCTCTGGATGCCTCAGGAACCTCGCAGGGTTGGCACAATCTCCAGATGCCTCGGGATGGGTGGAAAAATAAAGAGCAGGTGAAAAGAATTAGCATGGTTGCCATTCACGATAGATGTATTCACGATAGATGTATGAGGTAAAGAAATTAATTATGTGTATGCCAGATTAAAGAGATGCGTCTTGAGTCTACTTTTAAATTGGGAAACTGTGTCTGAGCCCCGAACACTGTCAGGAAGGCTATTCCAAAGCTTTGGAGCTAAATATGAAAATGCCCTACCTCCTTTTGTAGATTTTGATATTCTGGGAACTACCAGTAGTCCGGAGTTTTCTGATCTTAAGGAGCGTGGTGGATTGTAACGTATCAGAAGACTGGTTAGGTATGTGGGAGCTAGATTGTTTAGAGCCTTGTAAGTAAGTAATGCTATTTTGTAATTAATTCTAAACTGAACAGGTAGCCAGTGCAGGGATGATAATATTGGGGTTATATGATCATATTTTCTGGATCTAGTGAGAACCCTGGCGGCTGCATTTTGGACTAACTGTAGCTTGTTAATTGAGGATGCAGGACAGCCTCCCAGTAATGCATTACAGTAGTCCAGTCTGGAAGTCATGAATGCATGAACCAGCTTTTCTGCATCAGATACAGATAAAATATTCCTAAGCTTGGCAATATTTCTAAGGTGGAAAAAGGCCGTTTTTGTGATGTTGGAGATATGATTGTCAAAGGATAAGTTACTGTCTAATATTACACCCAGGTCTTTCACTGTCGAGCTGGTGGTAACAGTACATCCTTCTAAACGTAGGCTGAATTGTGAGAGCTGGTATGAACTGGTTTTTGGGCCAATAAGTAATACCTCTGTCTTATCTGAATTTAGTAAAAGAAAATTATCAGTCATCCAATCTTTTATATCTTGAATACACTCAGTTAGTCTAGACAATTTGGGTATTTCATCTGGTTTTGTGAAAATAATGGGCTGGGGCACGTTATTTTTTTCATGTAACTTAAACGGTTGAATGAAGTTAAATATACAGAATAAATTAATAATTACGTTTGCTTTACATTTGAGCACTCTTCTTCATTGTATATACTACCATATCATATATGTGTGTCTAATACTGTTTTATTCATATTTTACATTACCTGCAGTTTGTAATTTACTTACAATTATACTTTTAAAATGTTACCTACAGTATACGCAGGACTTTATGCTTGTGATACGCACGGGAAGACCTTCCCGTTTGGAGATGGCGTGAGATTATTAATTAACTATTTAAACGGAAACAAAAGGAAACTGAAAACAAAATAAACAGAGCTCCGCCGTCTCTACGTGAGAATGGACGGGCTCTGGGAACTAAAGCAAAAACTTGTATCCTCTTGGGGCTTATGCCCTTATTTATTTGAGAGCGAGAGAGCGCGGGGTTGTGGCACTAGGGTTAGTAATTAGGGTTAGGGTTAAATTTAACCTAACCCTAACCCTACCAGGACGCACAATCCATTTACACATGGAACATTTGCACACTTGCACATTTGCACACTGTGAACTTGAACTTCTCTACATTCTGGACTGCACTACATTACATTTCCATTATATTTCATTCTCTATTTTTATTAGATATTCTTTAACTTCTTTATATTTATCTTATTCTAATATTTTATTTCATTTTTATTCTTATTCTTATTGCTGTATATTATGTAAATAAGTGTTTCTTTATTTTAAATCTCATTTCTTTTTTGTTGTAATATTGTAGGTCAATAGCAGTCATATAAGCATTTCACTTCATATAATACTGTGTATGACTGTGTATGTGACGAATAAAATTTGAAATTGAAATTTGAATTTGAATAATATCCACTGTGCATTCCTACATGTCCCAACATTTGTTTTATTTAGGGCTCCAAGTTGAGTGCCACACTGTCTAACTTGATTTACCATATACAGTCATATTCCACTACACAGGCCAGACCCTAACCCTAACCCAAGAATACATAAAATAATTAATACAATATATAAAGTAAAAATAAAACAAATTAACCTGCACTTTACCTTTAAAAAAAAAGTAAAAAATAAATCCGGACAGATAAGCGTTTCTGTTTGTGCGAGCAGGAGCTGTGTGTGTGTGTGTGTGTGTGTGTGTGTGTGTGTGTGTGTGTGTGTGTGTGTGTGTGTGTGTGTGTGAAGCTAAATTAAAAGGAGAGGAGGGATGAGTCCCTCTCATCTCCCTCTTCTCGTCTTACACAGTAACCCTTCCTCCTCTGTTATTTGAGTTTCTCTCTCTCTCTCACACACACACACACACACACACACACACACACACACACACACACCCACACACACACACACAACGGAAACAATGTTTTATCAGAAAAAATCAACAAGAAATCTCTTTAATGACACTAAGTGAGCGCAGACTAACAGAATCACTGCTGTAAAGTAAAAATAAAACAAGTTAACCTGCACTTTACCTTTGTAAAGAATAGTGACAGAGCAGTGTCTCCGTCAGAGTGTGTTTGTGTGTGTATGTGCGTGTGAAGGCGAGAGGAGGAGGGGTGTGACACTTGATTTTTCTTACACGCGCGCACATGTGTGGTATAGTAAACAGTACACGTGCGCTGTACACACACATACAAACACAAATTAAAAGAGGTTTTACACACACACAAACACACACACACACACACACGTGATCACAGTGTTATAGTAAACAGTACACGTGTGCATGGATGTTGATTATACCAGTAAGAAACGAGCACTAAGACTCAGTCGGGGAGACGATTACCCATAATTTCACAGCGCAAGAGAGAGAAAAAACGTTGGTTCAGTTGTGATCATGTGATGCTCGGCACCAAAACAAGAAGTGCAAGCGTAATACATGATACTCGGTACTCGTAAACCAAGACTTGTTCGTTTTAAGTAAAAATTTATTACAAATCTTTGCTCGTCTTATGGAACACTCACAAACCGAGTTACTCACAATCCGAGGTTCCACTGTATTATTATTTGATTCTTTATATCTCAATAAACTAGATCATTCAACAGTACTTACATCTATGAGTTTTACTGGAGTCATTATTGTTAATCTTATTTCTTATTTATTAGTGAATTCAGATCAGATCGGTGATGGAGCAGAGTGTGTTCATACTGCTGTTTCTCACAGGTAAGAGAAGTCTACGTGTGTGTGTCTGTGTATGTGTTTTGTATGCGAGTCTGTGTTGATGACGTCCCCTGATTCATATCATCAATATTTTTGGCTCGCACAGGCACAGTGTAAGCTAACGAGGTCATGTATGACAATGAAGTTCTGAGGCATCTGTAGAGCAGAGGCAGCAGTTCCAAATAAAGCATCATTTCAAAGCATGTCACTTCCCTGAGAGGCATGTGACCAAAGATAAACAAGGCTTTGCTTTTACCGGAGTCACATGACTGATTTGTTCAGTGTTTCAAATGGTTTAAGTAAAAGCTTCTTCAAATGGATGTCTCACTTCTCTAGTCAGCACACTAGGGTTATTTCCATTAAAGTAATTGCTGTATTAAATTGGTAGAATGTTGTCAGAAGCTTATTTTTTTCCCCTTATTTTTTAAGTGATGGTAATTATACAGTACAAGGACACTTAAAAATCAAAAGCTTAAAAAATGATACTAATGAAGGATCAAAAAGTGAACAAACCTGTGAAGGAACTCTGAAGCAACAGAGAGTAAGGTACAATATCCACAAAAATTCGAAATGGGAGTCCAAAGGGAGCACTGGCAGTATTGCACCTTAGTTATAACACTGACCAATTACGAATTATAATATTTACAACAGACAAAGCACCAAATGTAGCTGGATACAGATATATTAAGTTCACATAAGTTTCAAAGTTTTCAAATATGGGAGTAAAACATGGCAGTTTAAGTTAGACAGGCAAGGAAAAAATAAAGGGATTAAAAAAAAACGTGACATAAAACCTTTAAACTTCTCCTCCACAGGAGTCGTCCTGTCTGTTCCTCGTAAGTACTATCTGGTCCGGCAGGGCATGAACTGGAACGATGCTCAGGCTTACTGCAAAGCCAAACACACTGACCTGGCTATCGTCGAAAGCGATGACAACATGGTCCACCTTCAGTATGAAACACAGAGACAAAAATTCAGTTCCAGTGCTTGGATTGGAATGTACAATGACGTCAACAGCTGGCGCTGGTCGATGGGAAATGTGCCACTGGGAAGTTACACAATGTGGTATACAGGATTGCCGGACATTAAGGGTGTAAAAAAAGCATGCGGTGTAAGAGGAAATTATGGCTGGTTTGATGTGATATGCACACAGACTTTGCCCTTTTTCTGCTTTGATAGTAAGTAGTAGTTTTTATTTTCCTTTATAGAGAAGTTTTTCCTAAAAATACTGACAAGGTGTTGTCAGTAACTGTGCCCTAAAATTGATATAATAACATATCATAATCAGAGCAATCAGAAACAAACAAATTAAATTCAAGTATGATCAGACAACCCAAAAGGGAGGCAGTGACCCAAAACCTTTAAGACCTACATCACCCATGTTGTAGTACACAGCACCCTAATTGTGAACATGGATGAAAAACTCCAGAGTCGTTTTCCAGAGTCTCTGGTTGTCCTGCTTAGATGAGGATAATGAGAATGTTTAATAGTTATACAGTTGCAGGGATCTTCATGAGAAAGACATAAAAGAAAAAAAAAACACTACTGATCTGACTGCCATGGATTATATTTTGCTGCTATTTTGCTACTGGGTGGGAGATGCAAAACTGTGTAAAACTTTAATAAAAATAAGCTAAACAAAATAGCACTCGGTCCACTATAATAATAATAATAATAATAATAATAATAATAATAATAAATAAAAACAACCACAATAACTGAGAACAAATCTCTTTAAGAAAACAACTTTCTGCTCTTCATAAATATGGTGACTAATAAGCAAACTAAAAACACATGTGAAAATTAACACAGGAAATGATAAGTAGTAAAGGAACTTCTAAGCTTAAGTGAAAAGGTGTGCTATCTAGTGCACTGGTGAGGAATTGTCCAGGTGTACGTGACACTCATTGGTTTCACATTTGTTCCTAGTGGATGAACATCACACTTCAATCTGTCTGCACCATTTCTGGCATTCTTATCACAAAAACTGGTAATGTTACCTGGATAGTTGATGTAATGGCGATGTATTGGCGATCTATGTTTTCCTGTTCTTCGCCATTTCTGTAAGGACCGGTACAAAGGATTTGATGCGTAAAACCACAAAACGTGTAGTGTATCGGTTTATTCTTCTTTTGTCTGAATGCAAACACTCAACAAATTAAACTTAAGATCTATTTACACTTTTCAAGCTTCAAAATAAATACGTTTCGAAGAACGCTCAAAAGACTGTCAAACACCGAGTCCTTCCTTCCTTCTAAGAAATCAAACACAAACGGTTGCTACCGTAAACATATGAAATTGACCTATGACCTGTGCGTGAGTCAATAGTCACAAATATGTCACAAAAAAGGTTACATTTACATCTACGTAATAATGAAGTCAAGTACCACAGAGATCCACCCAAAATGTACTTTATGGCTCCAACAGGCTATCTATGTTTTCCTGTTCTTCGCCATTTCCATAAGGACCGGCACAAGGATTTGACGCGTAAAACCACAAACTTGTAGTGTATCAGTTTAATCTTCATTTGTCTGGATACAAGACACTCAACAAATTAAACTTAAGAACTATTTATACCTTTCAAGCTTCAAAATAAATATGGTTTCGAAGAATGGTCAAAAGACTGTCAAACACCGAGTCCTTCCTTCCGTTTAATAACTCAAACACTAAACGGTTGCTACCGTAAACATATGAAATTGACCTATGACCTTTTACGTAAGCCAATAGTCACAAATATGTCACAGATATGTCACAAAAAATGTTACATTTACATCTACGTAATAAGGAAGTAAAATATTATAGAGATTTATTAAAAATGTACTTTATGGCTCCAACAGGTGATGTTTTAGAGCATTTGTAACTGCAATCCTGACAACAGATTTACACTCAGGTTAAGCACAAAAATCACTTTCCTCACTTTGCTTGATTAAGCTCTGCTACTGGGTCCATTCTGGGTACTGTGTATGAGAGAGGGTTGGTATGATGATCATGCACATTAGGAAACATCTTACAACCACATTGCAACTTATAATCAACACCTGGTAATCAGGTTTTATTTACTTTCACAGAAAGTAAAACTGGAAATCAGATGTACATTCGGAACTCAAACCCTATGACATGGTATGACGCTCAGACTTACTGTAGAACATATCATACGGATCTGGCCAGTTCTAGAAATGCAACAGAAGACTCAATTTTAGTGGGAATCGTAAATGGCTGGACTTGGTTTGGTCTGTTCAGAGACACCTGGAAATGGGTAGACCAAATGAATTTCTCTACCATCAGCTGGATGCCTGGAAAACCTGATAATGCCCTGGGGAATGAAAACTGTGGTTATGTGAATAACAGTCTGGCTGGTGATGCACAGTGCTCAGTCATAATGCCATTCTTCTGTTACTCATGTAAGTTAAAGTTTTAATTGAGCATTGTATGTAGATATATGTAAACTGATTTTAGAATATAAGTTTGTGTGTTCATATTTCTTTGTGTATGTGTTCTTACTTTTCTACATACAGCAATCACAGAAAAACTACAAATCTTCAGTGTGAAGATGCAATCCCATCAGGATGTGAACGATCCTGCAATAAAGGCGGCCATCCTGGAGCAGGTGGAATCTGACTGCGGTGTTCAGTTTTTGTAGCATTTTTACAGATTTCACAAGGTGATCCTATCATGTACTACTGAATAATAATAGTCCTGCTTTTCAGATTAAACAGGAGCTACAGGATCATGGGATGGCAGAGAACATCACAGTCAAATTGAGAGTGCAACCTGATGGACAGGTGTTTCACAAGGAGAAAGGAAACTAACATGACAGAAAAAGAGGAGATTTAATAATTAATTTTTGTCTCAAAATAAAAGTGGCTATTTTACTGTGAATAATCTGTTCGCTCTGGACAGAAGTGGTAATACTTAGGTGAAATTGTAGATAATGTATCAGTTGGATACTCAATTATAAATGCAAATATCCATCAAAAAATAAAGTAAAATGATGTTAAACATAACTTTTAAATGTACAGTAGCCAGATGAAAAAAAAAGTCTTTAACTGATGAAATTAAACTGATATCATGGATCACTATACAGAAAAATGCCACGTTTTTCTGTGTACAGTACTGGGCTTAATTTTATGCTAACTGGAAATAATTATATTTTAACCTGAACCCATTTGATATATTATGGTATGTTCATGATTGAGCGAGAAAAGAAATATTTTCTTCTTTAGAGTAATATAAAGATCTGAATAAAAAAACTAAGTGTTTTCTTGTAGAATCTAATTTTCTCTGCTTAGCTGCTTGGGGTCTTTCATTTATTAATTTTATTTTTCAGATAAGACAATAATGTAGCTAACATGTAATTTGCATATATACATATGTTACATGTGATCCATTCATTAAGTCTACATGTAATCATACATCCTAAACTTTATTTACTCAAAATGTTTATCTATTTCTGTAATTAAATCTTATTAATTAAAATAAAAATGTTTAAAATCTGTAGTATTTTATAACTCCTATCCCATTCTTGATGTAGTAGAGCTGATGTGTGATGTGAGAATATCTGAGTAATGTGCAGGATTTTTCCCACTGCTGAGTCTCTCCTGCTTCCTCCTGAGCGCCATCTGCAGGAGGTCTGCTGTGTTTCAAGTTTTACTCACTGGGCTTTAAAACTCTCAAGTCAAGTCAAGTCAAGTAGGCTTTTATTGTCATTCCAACCATATACAGTTAGTACACAGTGAAACGAAACAACGTTCCTCCAGGACCAAGGTGCTACATACATGCAACAACACAAATTTTCAACACACATTTTTAAATTTTTAAGTTAATCTAAAAGAACTATCAAATTTCTATACAAAAATACACAATAGACAAAGTGCACGTGCAAATGTGCAAACAAAGAGGTACATGACAGAGACCCCGATGATCTTCTCAGCTGTCCGCACTATCCACTGTAGGGTCTTGCGGTCTGATATGGTACAATTCCCAAACCAGACAGTGATGCAGCTGCTCAGGATGCTCTCAATAGTTCCTCTATAGAAGGTGGTGAGGATCGGTGGTGGAAGCTGTGTCTTTCTCAGCCTTCTCAGGAAGAAAAGACGTTGTTGGGCTTTCTTATGCAGAGAGCTGGTGTTGAGGTACCAGGAGAGGTTCTCCTCCAGGTGGACGCCCAGGAATTTTGTACTCTTGACGATCTCCACAGAAGAGCCGTCGATGCTGAGCGGAGAGTGATCGCTCTGTGTCCTCCTGAAGTCAACAACCATCTATTTTGTCTTTTCGACGACAGAGACAGGTTGTTGTCTTTACACCAGTCCGTTAGCCTCTGCACTTCCTCTCTGTACGCTGACTCGTCGTTCTTGCTGATGAGACCCACCACGGTCGTGTCATCAGCGAACTTGATGATATGATTGGAGCTGTGTGTCGCTACACAATCATGAGTCAGCAGTGTGAACAGCAGGGGACTGAGCACGCAGCCCTGGGGGGCCCCAGTACTCAGTGTGGTGGTGCTGGAGGTGTAGCTCCTGATCCGCACTGCTTGAGGTCTTTCGGTCAGAAAGTCCAGGATCCAGTTACAGAGGGAGGTGTTCAGGCCCAACAAGCTCAGCTTCCCGATCAGGTGTTGGGGGATGATTGTGTTGAATGCTGAACTGAAGTCTATGTACAGCATTCTGACGTAAGTGTCTTTCTTGTCAAGATGTGACAGTGCCAGGTGGAGTGTGGTGGAGATGGTGTCATCCGTTGAACGGTTTGGACGATACGCGAACTGCAGGGGGTCTAGTGAGGGGGGCAGCAGGGTCTTGATGTGTCTCATGACGAGCCGCTCGAAGCACTTCATGATGATGGGTGTGAGTGCAACAGGGCGGTAGTCATTGAAACAGGACACAGAAGACTTCTTCGGCACGGGGACGATGGTGGTGGACTTGAAGCACGTTTGAACGACGGCGCTGCTCAGAGAGATGTTGAATATGTCGGTGAGAACACCTGCCAGCTGCTCTGCACATTCTCTGAGCACTCTGCCTGTGATGTTGTCTGGTCCAGCAGCTTTACGTGGGTTGACTCTCCGTAGAGTTTTCCTCACATCAGCCGTGGTGAGACACAGCACCTGGTCGTTCGGCGGAGGGGTGGTCTTCCTCGCCGTCACGTCATTCTGCATGTCGAACCATGCATAGAAGTTGTTCAGCGCATCTGGAAGGGAGCCGTCACTGTCACAGGTAGGTGATGTCATCCTGTAGTTAGTGATGGCTTGTATACCCTGCCACATGCGCTGTGTGTCACCGCTGTCCCTGAAGTGATTGTGCATTCTCTGGGCGTGTGCGCGCTTCGCCTCTCGTCGCCTTGAGATTAACCTTAGGTAAAGGAGCAGATCTGGGGGACTCATGGACGTAGAGTATTCTGGTGAACTGGTATGTTTAGATGCTGTCCTCCCCACTCTCATTGTTCACTCAGGTTTGTTGACGGTGAGGTGATTGGTTGCTTTACATCTCAGGGAGCCCTCATGTCTGTGTTTCCTTCTGGCTCTCCCTTTAAGTTATGCTGTTATAGTTAGTCCTGCTGGAGTCCCTGCTTGCACTTTGGACTAAATAGACATTCACCTTATACATGTTGAATGACCATACCTAACTGCCATATCTCCTTATTTTCTGTTCTGTCCTCTTCTGCTCTCTCCTCTCTCTCTCTCCCTTTCTCCTTTCCCTCTCTCTGTCTCTCTGTCAAGCTATACATGTTACTCCTGAGTTGCCAGTGATCCAGACCCCTCTGCCCGCATGGATGCCCTGTGTGGTCTGCCTGGATTCGTGTGGTGGCTGGGGATGGTTTCCATGAGGACTGTCCTGTCATCGATTGATGCTCTGGGGACCTGTGACTTCAGTTGTTCAATAGCTCAGGACTGGAATCTCATACAGTCTACCTGAGCCTCCAGGAACAAACTGGACTCCTTTTAATTTTCATTTTAAACACATCTCCTGTTATACTGAACTTCCAGTACACATTATTATGCTGATCAATCCCTGCTATCCGTTATCACCCAGATGAGGATGGGTTCCCTGTTGAGTCTGGTTCCTCGCAAGGTTTCTTCCTATTACCATCTCAGGGAGTTTTTCCTTGCCACCGTCGCCCTCGGCTTGCTCATCAGGGACAATCCTATCATTTTGATTCATACACATTGCATACAAACTTACTTCTTTTATTGTGTAAAGCTGCTTTGCGACAATGTCAATTG
The DNA here is from genome assembly GCA_030347435.1 of Clarias fuscus. Classification (NCBI taxonomy): domain Eukaryota; kingdom Metazoa; phylum Chordata; class Actinopteri; order Siluriformes; family Clariidae; genus Clarias; species Clarias fuscus. The sequence goes on along the minus strand of CM059204.1, from coordinate 24,820 downwards.
TTAAAAGCGCTATATAAATAAAATTAACTTCACTTGACTTGACAAGAGATTAATCTGCGCTGGTCGGGTATGGCAAAACACCACTGTATTTTAGGGTGTACCCTGGCTTGTGCTCAACGTTTCCTGGGAAAGGCTGCATGCTTCCCACAAGCATGTATGGGGTAAACAGTATAAGATGTATAAAGATATATTGGGGAGTGTTTATGCATATTTGAATATGGGGAAGGGGGTCCCCCCCCCCCATATATATACAGGTGCATCTAAATCAATAGGAATATCATCAAAAAGTGTCTTTAATCCAATTTATAATAATAATTTATTATTAATAATAAAATTATTAATTTTTAAATGCAATTGGTTTCCTAAATTCTACTAAGAGGCCACTTATGCTATTTTACACTAACTTGTTTTATTCAGTTAAATTCAACTTTATTTGTATAGCGCTTTTAACAGTTGCCATTGTCGCAAAGCAGCTTTACCCAATCAAAATTATTGAAGTGTGAATGAAATGTGAATGAAATGTGAATGTGTGTGAATCAGAATGATCAGATGGTCCCTGATGAACGAGCTGAGGGTGACGGTGCTGAGGGAAAAACTCCCTGAGATGGTAATAGGAAGAAACCTTGAGAGGAACCAGACTCAACAGGGAACCCATCCTCATCTGGGTGATAATGGAGAGCAGGGATTTGATCTGCACTCATACTGTGTGTTAGGAGGCTGGAAGTTCAGTATAACTGGAGATGTGTTTAAGTTCATATGGAGTCCAGTTGGTTATTGGAGGCTCAGGTAGACTGTAGGAAACTCCAGTCCTGAACTATCGAGCTACTGCAGTCACGAGTCCTCAGAGAACAGCTTAGCACAATCAGAGAATCAGCCAAAGCTTCAAAGCGTATTCATAAGCGTCCCGATCGAATTCTTTAAATGATATATGAATCATTAAGAGCTTAAATGAAAGTTTAGAATGCCCCCTTTAGATCATGGTAGAACATGAGGGATTTAGACGTTCTGTTCCTCCGAAATAGGCCTGAACGTTCAGTGCACGTTTGAGCTCTGACACAGGTTGCATCGGCCTAGAAGCAGATGAAAAACGCATGTATTCATAAGCGTTCCGATCGAATTCCTTAAAAGATATATGAATCATTAAGAACTCAAATGAAAGCTTAGAATGCCACCTTTACATCATGGTAGAACACGAGGGATTCAGACGATCTGTTCCTCCGAAATAGGCCTGAACATTCAGTGCACGTTTGAGCTCTGACACACGTTGCATCGGCCTAGAAGCAGATGAAAAACGCATGTATTCATAAGCATCCCAATCGAATTCCTTAAAAGATACATGTACCATCTAGAACTCATATTAAGCTTAGAATGCCACGTTTGAGCTCTGACACACGTCGCATCGGCCTAGAAGTCCATGAAAAATGCATGTATTCATAAGCATCCCAATCAAATTCTTTAAATGCTATATGAATCATTAAGACCTTAAATGAAAGCTTAGAATGCCACCTTTACATCATGGTATATATCCAACAATATAACAGCTCTTCCATGATCCGGGGCACATGCCGCATTCAGCTTCCTCAGACTGGGGCCCCCACATGGCCCCGTAAGAGAACAAGCTTGACAAAGGTGCCAAAAGCCTGGTCTTCAGGATGAGCGTCCTGGTGAAGTTTGGATTGTGAACGACATACTTTTGGGCAACTTTGAAATTTTTGAGTTAAAGAGTCTTCCAATGAGAAGCTAGGGTGAATGAAAGGAAATCTACTGAGAGAATGGGCTGAAATGATGTCTTATCTGTAAGGGACTTGTACTGACATATTGGGTCTAAAGACATCATGGGTCCATTAGGGTTTGGAAAAACGTTTAGGAGGTTAGTGACTTTTACAGTGATACTGGGCCAACCTAGGGTTCTAGAACTTAGATTTTTAATGAACGGTTATGTTTAGGGTTAAAGTTTTGGTTTAGAGTTCAAAACTAACAGTTATATTTAGCTATAAAGTTCTAAAAGCTAAGTTCCTAATTGATGGTTATGATTAGGTTAAAGGTTTAGGCTTACGGTTAGAACTAGCGGTTGAAGACATTCCCGGTTATGTTTTGGGTTCAGGGATTGGAACGGCACAAAATTCTATTTAGGATTAAGGGTGTGAGCTAAGATTAAAATTCCCTTTAATCCAACGATATCCTAAATGGTGAGACACGTCATCAGTAGTAAACCATAGAATCATAGGGTGTTTCGGCCTTTTATTACTATACACCCTCCTCCATGGCGGCCAGCCGTAGGTCGATCAGTCCTCGGCCCGTGTCCCATAGCCAATTGAGTAAAATATCTATCTATTTATTTATTTTATTAGGTAAGTAATTGTTTTAAAGTCCTATTTAAGATAATAACATAACTGATAATCTTAAGGTGAAACATCCTTTAAACTGAGATAATTTACATATCACCTGAACCATAATACAAGAAGCACTGTACACATATTAGTTATAAACTATCTTTACATAGGGTGAAGACGGCTAAATACCCAAGACTCACCTCTCCCCCAAGTGGATCTTTTGTTAACACCGCTAGGTTTCTGGAACCACTTGGACAGAGTGTTGCTCCGGGAAGTGTGTGGAGAGCATCTGATCCCAGCGGATGACCCCGAATTCAGATCATCAAGCTTCTACTGAGTAGCTCCCCTGAGGAAAATCCTATCCGCATGACAGTAAGATCCCCAGCCAAAGTGATTTTCAGTGGCAAACCAGCCGATATCCTTAAACGGTATGATATACACACTCATGGTGGATTAAAAATTTTTTGTTTTAAATGACGAATCAGATTCTGATTTGTTCAGTAAGTAATAAGTAACGCGACGCAAAAAACGGTTCGGTTCTCTCTCTTATCGTTTTGGAGTTATTCATTAAAATGTACTCCAAAATTGAATACCCATGATCCACTGCAATGCAGATATTTGCAAACAGGTTGTGGATCGCCACTAGGGTAAAAATATTTAATATATTGAACGCCACTAAAGTAAGAATTCAATATTTTGGATGAAAATATCTAATACACGTCTCTAATTTAGTGTTTAGGTCACAGTTGCGGCCTACACCTTTTGTATAAGGGTGGATCACAGTTGCAATCACACTCATATGTCTAATTGACGATCTTTGACCTATTTAATAATAATAAAAGATATTTTGTAATTATTTTAGTCCATACTCTAATAACCTACGACGCATTATACGTGATAATTCGAGATTTTTTAACGCTTCTAATGTAAGAATTTGCTATAGTAAGTTAAATATTCTAATGAACGTCTCTAATTAGCAGTTTGGGCCAAAGTTTCAGCCAAAACATTTTGTATCAGGGTGGATCACAGTTGCAATCTCCCTCATACCCTAATCATCGATCTTTGACCTATTTAGTGAGTAAATTAGATAAATGGTTTTTAGGCCTAATAATAATGTTCTATCCTGCTTGCCTGAGCTGTAACGCTCTGAAAGAGGCAAGATTGGACCAACAGACGCCTATTTTAGGGCATCGTGAGGCACACAGTAATCAACAGAGGGTTGCTCGAGGACAGCATAAACCAGAGTGTCAAGACACGCAATCTGAGCCTAAGCTAAAGAGTGCCCTCCGTCTCGGGGTGGCCCAAACCTCCGAGGGTGGCATGAAATGCATGGGTCGTTTTAGGCCTCAGCCCTCCTTTTCTTCCTTGAGGGTGCCTTAACTCCTAGTCTAGATCCAGGCTAGCCCCAGACATGCTCTAGACGCATGTCCGTTGACCCCTTAGCGTGGCTATGCACTTACGCCTCCGACAGCTTCCCCCCATATCTCTTATCGTGCTGACGCCTACGAGCCTCAATTTTCGGTCGTCCTATGCAACGGAGATCCTGTGCCTTTCGGTCCAAACGTTACAGCACGTGCTCATGTGTGAGCCTCGATACTGTTGCCCCCAACTACTAGGGTGCCTGAGTGGGTGTCTAAATTACATTTAGATTGATATTAGTTTATTTAGAAAATTAGTATTATTTTATATATGTTATTTATGAAAGGAGGCTTTTTTAACCTCTGCCCACCAGGTTAAGATCAACCGTGGAGGTGGCCGGAAGACAAGGTGACCGAGGGCGGCACTGGCTGGGTTAGGTTAGGGTAAAAAGACGTAGCTCCAGGATGAACCCAGGGACTACGTGGTGCACGGGCCAACAACTCAGGCCTCATCTCCAGCACTCTCCATACTAACGATCGCCAGATATGATGCCTGATAGATTAAAGAAGGCTAACGATTATGTTTTGGGCTAGGCTGGGGTACTGGTTATGTTTACCAACATTATACGACACCTATGGTTAAAATAGGACTTAGGATTCTTTAAAGTGAATGCCCCTGGCTTCAAGGTCACACATGAGCACTGAGTAAGGTAAGGGTTGTGGAAAGGGGGTAGGATTAAAGACAAAGAGGGAAACGGTCCCGGGACAGGGCCCAAGGCAAGGAAAGAGGGGGGTAGGGTAGGTTGGGGGATAGGTGAGGAAGACTCAGTGTCCTGCAGACCTGTAAGCTAAAGTTAAAAGCCAGAGGTCAGAAAACGTTAGGGTTATAGAAAATAAGGGTTCTGCTGACCTAGGGTTCTAGAATTTAGATTTTAAACGAACGGTTATGTTTAGGGTTAAGGTTTAGGTCTAGAGTTCAAAACTACTGGTTATGTTTAGCTATAAAGTTCTTAAAGCTAAGTTCCTAATTAATGGTTATGATTAAGTTATAGGTTTAGGCCTACGGTTTTGAAACTAGGGTTAGGTTAGGGGAAAAAGACCGCGACACCAGGTCACGCACAGCCCCACGCTGGAAACAAAGAGGAAAGGAATAGATTAGGGTTAGAAAAACTTAGGGGTTTAAATTAAATTAAAATAGGGTTAGGATAAATTAGGGTTGGGAAAATTAGGGTAAACAAATTGATTATAATAAATGAAAAATAAAAAACTAAGATTAGGGTTAAAGTAAAGGTTATGTTTAGGGCTAATAAAGAATAGGGTTAGAAAGCATAGAAAAGTAAAAGGTTAAGGTTAGGGGTAAGAATTTGGGGTTAGGGGTAGAAAGCGTAGAGTGAGCAAGTCCCAGCGTCCACGTTGTGCACTGGCCTACCCCACAGTCACCAAGCACTAACATCTCCACCACTGGTTATCCTGAACATGAGCCTAAATGACTCTGGATTGTTCATTTAAACCCCATGGATACATGGAACTTAAATTATTAATCCATGTTCTTTCAGCCTGTTTTCTGTTTAGGTGGGACCACCATCTATTATATTGTAATCCCATGACTTTTAGGGATTCAATACCGTGTTTTATAAAGTGCTGAACAACCACAGTGTGTGACTCTTTCTTATGTTTAATGTTATATCTATGTTGTGTCAGCCTAGTCGTCAAAGTATTTCTAGTCTCCCCCACATACTGTTTATTGCACTTTGTGCAATAAATTAAATAGACACAATTACCTGTGTCATGTTTTAAAGCCGGGGAAATCTCATAAATGGTTTTCGTTTGTGGATTTTGAATCCATCGCTTTGGCCTAAATTCCCCGGGTGGGGCATGTTTCCTCTTTTCCTCTTCCGAGGGAGGTAACCTGCTTCTGACTAGAATATCTTTAAGATTTAGATTTTTGTGGTAGGCCGAAATGATTTTATGGTTGTCCAACACTTTATTTTGCATCAGGAATCGATGAAAATTGGATTTCATCAACCTATTTAAGTGGACACTTCTTTTAGAGAAGGTTGTGATTAATGGGATCATCTCCCTGCTATCATTTTTTCTCTTTTCGAGAAATCGATCCTCACAACTTCTCAGGAAGGAACGGGAATAACCTCGTTTCCGGAGTGCCGAAAAGAGAGTGCTTTTCGCCTCCAGGAAATCCTCGGGCTGGGTACATATTCTGTGAAATCTCTGTACCTGGGATTTCACAATACCCCTAAAAGTATGTTTAGGGTGATAGCTTGATTTGTGGAGAAGTGCATGTGTGTCAGTGTCTTTAAAATAGACTCTGACATCCAATTGGCCTGTCTCCACAAACCCCTTGCCCTTGTAAGTAACAGTATCCAAAAAGTTAACTCCCGCTCTGTCCAACGTGTATTTGATTTTTATGGAACGGTGAAAATTGTTAAGGTGGGCCGCAAACTGTTTAAAATATTCCTCTGTTCCAGTCCAGACACCCCAAATGTCATCGAGAAACCTATAATAACTAAAGGGTTTAAATTCCCAAGCAGCCAGCGCCTTTTCCTCCCATCTTGCCATAAATATATTGGCATAGGAAAGGGCAAACTTTGGGTTAGGGTTAGGTTTTGGGGTTTGGGTTAGCCGTTAGAAGCTTGGAACAAGAGAAAAGTGGTTAAATCTTAGGGTTGAAGAAGAAGAGGGGTTAAGTTTTTAGGGTTGAAGAAAAAGAGGGGTTAAGATTTAGGGGTGACAAGATAAAGGGTTAGGGTTAGGGTTAGGTTAGGGTAAAAGAATCCGCAGACCCGGGAAAGACCCGGAACATGCGTTGTGCACGGGCCAGCCACTCAGGCCTCATTGTCAGCCTCCTCCAACATGACGGTCGACTGATGTCGCCTATTTAGAGTTTCAAAGCTAAAGGTTTCGCTTTTGAGTAAGCTGTTGTAAAGTCCCTCCATGAGCCCAAACACCCTTAGTAGGGTTGAAATTAAAATCAGGGCCTGGGGGTTACGATTCAGGGTCATTTCTAATTAGGTTTCCGACATTATACGACGCCTATGGTTAAAGTGAGGCTTAGGATTCTCTATGGTGAACGCCCGTGGCTTTAAGGTCATACATGAGCACCGAGTAAGGTAAGGGTTGTGGAAAGGGGGTAGGATAAAAGACAAAAAGGGAGACGGTCCCGGGACAGGGTCCAAGGCAAGGAAAGAGGGGGGTAGGGTAGGTTGGGGGATAGGTGAGGAAGACTCGGTACTCTGCAGACCTGAAAGCTGAAGTTAAAAGCTAGAGGTCAGAAAACAGTAGGGTTATAGAAAATAAGGGTTCTGCTGACCTAGGGTTCTGGAATTAGGATTTTAAACGAACGGTTATGTTTAGGGTTAAAGTTTAGGTCTAGAGTTCAAAACTACCGGTTAAGGGTTAGGGTTAGGGTTAGGGTTAGGGTTAGGTTAGGGTAAAAAGACGTAGCTCCAAGATGAACCCAGAGACTACGTGGTGCACGGGCCAGCAACTCAGGCCTCATCTCCAGCACTCTCCAGACTAACGATCGACAGATATGATGCCTGATAGATTAAAGAAGGCTAACGATCGTGTTTTGGGCTAGGCTGGGGTACTGTTTATGTTTACCGACATTATACGACACCTATGGTTAAAATAGGACTTAGGATTCTTTAAAGTGAACGCCCCTGGCTTCAAGGTCACACATGAGCACTGAGTAGGGTAAGGGTTGTGGAAAGGGGGTAGGATTAAAGACAAAGAGGGAAACGGTCCCGGGACAGGGTCCAAGGCAAGGAAAGAGGGGGGTAGGGTAGGTTGGGGGATAGGTGAGGAAGACTCAGTGTCCTGCAGACCTGTAAGCTAAAGTTAAAAGCCAGAGGTCAGAAAACGTTAGGGTTATAGAAAATAAGGGTTCTGCTGACCTAGGGTTCTAGAATTTAGATTTTAGACGAACGGTTAGCAAACAGGTTGTGGATCGCCACTAGGGTAAAAATATTTAATATATGGAACGCCACTAAAGTAAGAATTCAATATTTTGGATGAAAATATCTAATACACGTCTCTAATTTAGTGTTTAGGTCACAGTTGCGGCCTACACCTTTTGTATAAGAGTGGATCACAGTTGCAATCACACTCATATGTCTAATTGACGATCTTTGACCTATTTAATAATATGAAAGATATTTTGTAATGATTTTAGTCCATACTCTAATAACCTACGACGCATTATATGTAATAATTCGAGATTTTATAACGCTTCTAATGTAAGAATTTGCTATTGTAAGTTAAATATTCTAATGAACGTCTCTAATTAGCAGTTTGGGCCAAAGTTTCAGCCAAAACATTTTGTATCAGGGTGGATCACAGTTGCAATCTCCCTGATATCCTAATTATCGATCTTTGACCTATTTAGTGAGTAAATTAGATAAATGGTTTTAAGGCCTAATAACCTACGACGCATGTTCTATCCTGCTTGCCTGAGCTGTAACGCTCTGAAAGAGGCAAGATTGGACCAGCAGACGCCTGTTTAAGGGCATCGCGAGGCAGACAGCGATTAACAGAGGGTTGCTCGAGGACAGCATAAACCAGAGTGTCAAGACACGCAATCTGAGCCTAAGCTAAAGAGTGCCCTCCGTCTCGGGGCGGCCCAAACCTCCGAGGGTGGCATGAAATACATGGGTCGTTTTTAGGCCTCAGCCCTCCTTTTCTTCCTTGAGGGTGCCTTGACCCCTAATCTAGATCCAGGCTAGCCCCAGATCATGCTCTAGACGCATGTCCGTCGACCCCTTAGCGTGGCTATGCACTTACGCCTCAGACAGCTTCCCCCCATATCTCTTATCGTGCTGACGCCTACGAGCCTCAATTTTCGGTCGTCCTACGCAACGGAGATCCCGTGCCTTTCGGTCCAAACGTTACAGCACGTGCTCATGTGTGAGCCTCGATACTGCTGCCCCCAACTACTAGGGTGCCTGAGTGGGTGTCTAAATTACATTTAGATTGACATTAGTTTATTTAGAAAATTAGTGTTACTTAATACATGTTATTTATGAAAGGAGGCTTTTTTAACCTCTGCCCACCAGGTTAAGATCAACCGTGGAGGTGGCTGGAAGACAAGGTGACCGAGGGCGGCACTGGCTGGGTTAGGTTAGGGTAAAAAGACGTAGCTCCAAGATGAACCCAGAGACTACGTGGTGCACGGGCCAGCAACTCAGGCCTCATCTCCAGCACTCTCCAGACTAACGATCGACAGATATGATGCCTGATAGATTAAAGAAGGCTAACGATCGTGTTTTGGGCTAGGCTGGGGTACTGTTTATGTTTACCGACATTATACGACACCTATGGTTAAAATAGGACTTAGGATTCTTTAAAGTGAACGCCCCTGGCTTCAAGGTCACACATGAGCACTGAGTAGGGTAAGGGTTGTGGAAAGGGGGTAGGATTAAAGACAAAGAGGGAAACGGTCCCGGGACAGGGTCCAAGGCAAGGAAAGAGGGGGGTAGGGTAGGTTGGGGGATAGGTGAGGAAGACTCAGTGTCCTGCAGACCTGTAAGCTAAAGTTAAAAGCCAGAGGTCAGAAAACGTTAGGGTTATAGAAAATAAGGGTTCTGCTGACCTAGGGTTCTAGAATTTAGATTTTAGACGAACGGTTATGTTTAGGGTTAAGGTTTAGGTCTAGAGTTCAAAACTAATGGTTATGTTTAGCTATAAAGTTCTAAAAGCTACGTTCCTAATTAATGGTTATGATTAGGTTAGAGGTTTAGGTCTACGGTTCGAAACTAACGGTTAAAGACACTCCCGGTTATGTTTTGGGTTCAGGGATTGGAACGGCACAAAATTCTATTTAGGATTAAGGGTGTGAGCTAAGATTAAGATTCCCTTCAATCCAACGATATCCTAAATGGTGAGACACGTCATCAGTAGTAAACCATAGAATCATAGGGTGTTTCGGCCTTTTATTACTAGACACCCTCCTCCATGGCGGCCAGCCGTAGGTCGATCAGTCCTCGGCCCGTGTCCCATTGCCAATTGAATAAAATATTTGTTTATTTATTTATTTGTATTAGTTTATTTAATTAGGTAAGTGAATATTTTTAAAGTATTATTTGAGATAATAGCATCACTAATAATCTTAGAGTTAAACATTATTTAAACTGAGATCATTATAATATCACCTGAACCATAATACGAGAAGCACTGTACATATACAAAGATAGAAAGTGAAACTAAGTTTAAGTAGAGTGAAGACTGGTAGATAACCAAGACTCACCTCTCTGCCAGTGGACCTTTTGTTAACACCGCTAGGTTTCTGGAACCACTTGGACAGAGTGTTGCTCCGGGAAGTGTGTGGAGAGCATCTGATCCCAGCGGATGACCCCAAATTCAGATCATCAAGCTTCTACTGAGTAGCTCCCCTGAGGAAAATCCTATCCGCATGACAGTAAAATCCCCAGCCAAAGTGATTTTCAGTGGCAAACCAGCCGATATCCTTAAACGGTATGATATACACGCTCATGGTAGATTTAAACATTTTTTTGTTTTGTTGTTTTAAATGACAAATCATATTCTGATTTGTTCAGTAAGTAATAAGTAACACGACGCAAAAAACGGTTCGATTCTATCTCTTATCGTTTTGGAGTTATTCATTAAAATGTACTCCAAAATTGAATACCCATGATCCACTGCAATGCAGATATTTGCAAACAGGTTGTGGATCGCCACTAGGGTAAAAATATTTAATATATGGAACGCCACTAAAGTAAGAATTCAATATTTTGGATGAAAATATCTAATACACGTCTCTAATTTAGTGTTTAGGTCACAGTTGCGGCCTACACCTTTTGTATAAGAGTGGATCACAGTTGCAATCACACTCATATGTCTAATTGACGATCTTTGACCTATTTAATAATATGAAAGATATTTTGTAATGATTTTAGTCCATACTCTAATAACCTACGACGCATTATATGTAATAATTCGAGATTTTATAACGCTTCTAATGTAAGAATTTGCTATTGTAAGTTAAATATTCTAATGAACGTCTCTAATTAGCAGTTTGGGCCAAAGTTTCAGCCAAAACATTTTGTATCAGGGTGGATCACAGTTGCAATCTCCCTGATATCCTAATTATCGATCTTTGACCTATTTAGTGAGTAAATTAGATAAATGGTTTTAAGGCCTAATAACCTACGACGCATGTTCTATCCTGCTTGCCTGAGCTGTAACGCTCTGAAAGAGGCAAGATTGGACCAGCAGACGCCTGTTTAAGGGCATCGCGAGGCAGACAGCGATTAACAGAGGGTTGCTCGAGGACAGCATAAACCAGAGTGTCAAGACACGCAATCTGAGCCTAAGCTAAAGAGTGCCCTCCGTCTCGGGGCGGCCCAAACCTCCGAGGGTGGCATGAAATACATGGGTCGTTTTTAGGCCTCAGCCCTCCTTTTCTTCCTTGAGGGTGCCTTGACCCCTAATCTAGATCCAGGCTAGCCCCAGATCATGCTCTAGACGCATGTCCGTCGACCCCTTAGCGTGGCTATGCACTTACGCCTCAGACAGCTTCCCCCCATATCTCTTATCGTGCTGACGCCTACGAGCCTCAATTTTCGGTCGTCCTACGCAACGGAGATCCCGTGCCTTTCGGTCCAAACGTTACAGCACGTGCTCATGTGTGAGCCTCGATACTGCTGCCCCCAACTACTAGGGTGCCTGAGTGGGTGTCTAAATTACATTTAGATTGACATTAGTTTATTTAGAAAATTAGTGTTACTTAATACATGTTATTTATGAAAGGAGGCTTTTTTAACCTCTGCCCACCAGGTTAAGATCAACCGTGGAGGTGGCTGGAAGACAAGGTGACCGAGGGCGGCACTGGCTGGGTTAGGTTAGGGTAAAAAGACGTAGCTCCAAGATGAACCCAGAGACTACGTGGTGCACGGGCCAGCAACTCAGGCCTCATCTCCAGCACTCTCCAGACTAACGATCGACAGATATGATGCCTGATAGATTAAAGAAGGCTAACGATCGTGTTTTGGGCTAGGCTGGGGTACTGTTTATGTTTACCGACATTATACGACACCTATGGTTAAAATAGGACTTAGGATTCTTTAAAGTGAACGCCCCTGGCTTCAAGGTCACACATGAGCACTGAGTAGGGTAAGGGTTGTGGAAAGGGGGTAGGATTAAAGACAAAGAGGGAAACGGTCCCGGGACAGGGTCCAAGGCAAGGAAAGAGGGGGGTAGGGTAGGTTGGGGGATAGGTGAGGAAGACTCAGTGTCCTGCAGACCTGTAAGCTAAAGTTAAAAGCCAGAGGTCAGAAAACGTTAGGGTTATAGAAAATAAGGGTTCTGCTGACCTAGGGTTCTAGAATTTAGATTTTAGACGAACGGTTATGTTTAGGGTTAAGGTTTAGGTCTAGAGTTCAAAACTAATGGTTATGTTTAGCTATAAAGTTCTAAAAGCTACGTTCCTAATTAATGGTTATGATTAGGTTAGAGGTTTAGGTCTACGGTTCGAAACTAACGGTTAAAGACACTCCCGGTTATGTTTTGGGTTCAGGGATTGGAACGGCACAAAATTCTATTTAGGATTAAGGGTGTGAGCTAAGATTAAGATTCCCTTCAATCCAACGATATCCTAAATGGTGAGACACGTCATCAGTAGTAAACCATAGAATCATAGGGTGTTTCGGCCTTTTATTACTAGACACCCTCCTCCATGGCGGCCAGCCGTAGGTCGATCAGTCCTCGGCCCGTGTCCCATTGCCAATTGAATAAAATATTTGTTTATTTATTTATTTGTATTAGTTTATTTAATTAGGTAAGTGAATATTTTTAAAGTATTATTTGAGATAATAGCATCACTAATAATCTTAGAGTTAAACATTATTTAAACTGAGATCATTATAATATCACCTGAACCATAATACGAGAAGCACTGTACATATACAAAGATAGAAAGTGAAACTAAGTTTAAGTAGAGTGAAGACTGGTAGATAACCAAGACTCACCTCTCTGCCAGTGGACCTTTTGTTAACACCGCTAGGTTTCTGGAACCACTTGGACAGAGTGTTGCTCCGGGAAGTGTGTGGAGAGCATCTGATCCCAGCGGATGACCCCAAATTCAGATCATCAAGCTTCTACTGAGTAGCTCCCCTGAGGAAAATCCTATCCGCATGACAGTAAAATCCCCAGCCAAAGTGATTTTCAGTGGCAAACCAGCCGATATCCTTAAACGGTATGATATACACGCTCATGGTAGATTTAAACATTTTTTTGTTTTGTTGTTTTAAATGACAAATCATATTCTGATTTGTTCAGTAAGTAATAAGTAACACGACGCAAAAAACGGTTCGATTCTATCTCTTATCGTTTTGGAGTTATTCATTAAAATGTACTCCAAAATTGAATACCCATGATCCACTGCAATGCAGATATTTGCAAACAGGTTGTGGATCGCCACTAGGGTAAAAATATTTAATATATGGAACGCCACTAAAGTAAGAATTCAATATTTTGGATGAAAATATCTAATACACGTCTCTAATTTAGTGTTTAGGTCACAGTTGCGGCCTACACCTTTTGTATAAGAGTGGATCACAGTTGCAATCACACTCATATGTCTAATTGACGATCTTTGACCTATTTAATAATATGAAAGATATTTTGTAATGATTTTAGTCCATACTCTAATAACCTACGACGCATTATATGTAATAATTCGAGATTTTATAACGCTTCTAATGTAAGAATTTGCTATTGTAAGTTAAATATTCTAATGAACGTCTCTAATTAGCAGTTTGGGCCAAAGTTTCAGCCAAAACATTTTGTATCAGGGTGGATCACAGTTGCAATCTCCCTGATATCCTAATTATCGATCTTTGACCTATTTAGTGAGTAAATTAGATAAATGGTTTTAAGGCCTAATAACCTACGACGCATGTTCTATCCTGCTTGCCTGAGCTGTAACGCTCTGAAAGAGGCAAGATTGGACCAGCAGACGCCTGTTTAAGGGCATCGCGAGGCAGACAGCGATTAACAGAGGGTTGCTCGAGGACAGCATAAACCAGAGTGTCAAGACACGCAATCTGAGCCTAAGCTAAAGAGTGCCCTCCGTCTCGGGGCGGCCCAAACCTCCGAGGGTGGCATGAAATACATGGGTCGTTTTTAGGCCTCAGCCCTCCTTTTCTTCCTTGAGGGTGCCTTGACCCCTAATCTAGATCCAGGCTAGCCCCAGATCATGCTCTAGACGCATGTCCGTCGACCCCTTAGCGTGGCTATGCACTTACGCCTCAGACAGCTTCCCCCCATATCTCTTATCGTGCTGACGCCTACGAGCCTCAATTTTCGGTCGTCCTACGCAACGGAGATCCCGTGCCTTTCGGTCCAAACGTTACAGCACGTGCTCATGTGTGAGCCTCGATACTGCTGCCCCCAACTACTAGGGTGCCTGAGTGGGTGTCTAAATTACATTTAGATTGACATTAGTTTATTTAGAAAATTAGTGTTACTTAATACATGTTATTTATGAAAGGAGGCTTTTTTAACCTCTGCCCACCAGGTTAAGATCAACCGTGGAGGTGGCTGGAAGACAAGGTGACCGAGGGCGGCACTGGCTGGGTTAGGTTAGGGTAAAAAGACGTAGCTCCAAGATGAACCCAGAGACTACGTGGTGCACGGGCCAGCAACTCAGGCCTCATCTCCAGCACTCTCCAGACTAACGATCGACAGATATGATGCCTGATAGATTAAAGAAGGCTAACGATCGTGTTTTGGGCTAGGCTGGGGTACTGTTTATGTTTACCGACATTATACGACACCTATGGTTAAAATAGGACTTAGGATTCTTTAAAGTGAACGCCCCTGGCTTCAAGGTCACACATGAGCACTGAGTAGGGTAAGGGTTGTGGAAAGGGGGTAGGATTAAAGACAAAGAGGGAAACGGTCCCGGGACAGGGTCCAAGGCAAGGAAAGAGGGGGGTAGGGTAGGTTGGGGGATAGGTGAGGAAGACTCAGTGTCCTGCAGACCTGTAAGCTAAAGTTAAAAGCCAGAGGTCAGAAAACGTTAGGGTTATAGAAAATAAGGGTTCTGCTGACCTAGGGTTCTAGAATTTAGATTTTAGACGAACGGTTATGTTTAGGGTTAAGGTTTAGGTCTAGAGTTCAAAACTAATGGTTATGTTTAGCTATAAAGTTCTAAAAGCTACGTTCCTAATTAATGGTTATGATTAGGTTAGAGGTTTAGGTCTACGGTTCGAAACTAACGGTTAAAGACACTCCCGGTTATGTTTTGGGTTCAGGGATTGGAACGGCACAAAATTCTATTTAGGATTAAGGGTGTGAGCTAAGATTAAGATTCCCTTCAATCCAACGATATCCTAAATGGTGAGACACGTCATCAGTAGTAAACCATAGAATCATAGGGTGTTTCGGCCTTTTATTACTAGACACCCTCCTCCATGGCGGCCAGCCGTAGGTCGATCAGTCCTCGGCCCGTGTCCCATTGCCAATTGAATAAAATATTTGTTTATTTATTTATTTGTATTAGTTTATTTAATTAGGTAAGTGAATATTTTTAAAGTATTATTTGAGATAATAGCATCACTAATAATCTTAGAGTTAAACATTATTTAAACTGAGATCATTATAATATCACCTGAACCATAATACGAGAAGCACTGTACATATACAAAGATAGAAAGTGAAACTAAGTTTAAGTAGAGTGAAGACTGGTAGATAACCAAGACTCACCTCTCTGCCAGTGGACCTTTTGTTAACACCGCTAGGTTTCTGGAACCACTTGGACAGAGTGTTGCTCCGGGAAGTGTGTGGAGAGCATCTGATCCCAGCGGATGACCCCAAATTCAGATCATCAAGCTTCTACTGAGTAGCTCCCCTGAGGAAAATCCTATCCGCATGACAGTAAAATCCCCAGCCAAAGTGATTTTCAGTGGCAAACCAGCCGATATCCTTAAACGGTATGATATACACGCTCATGGTAGATTTAAACATTTTTTTGTTTTGTTGTTTTAAATGACAAATCATATTCTGATTTGTTCAGTAAGTAATAAGTAACACGACGCAAAAAACGGTTCGATTCTATCTCTTATCGTTTTGGAGTTATTCATTAAAATGTACTCCAAAATTGAATACCCATGATCCACTGCAATGCAGATATTTGCAAACAGGTTGTGGATCGCCACTAGGGTAAAAATATTTAATATATGGAACGCCACTAAAGTAAGAATTCAATATTTTGGATGAAAATATCTAATACACGTCTCTAATTTAGTGTTTAGGTCACAGTTGCGGCCTACACCTTTTGTATAAGAGTGGATCACAGTTGCAATCACACTCATATGTCTAATTGACGATCTTTGACCTATTTAATAATATGAAAGATATTTTGTAATGATTTTAGTCCATACTCTAATAACCTACGACGCATTATATGTAATAATTCGAGATTTTATAACGCTTCTAATGTAAGAATTTGCTATTGTAAGTTAAATATTCTAATGAACGTCTCTAATTAGCAGTTTGGGCCAAAGTTTCAGCCAAAACATTTTGTATCAGGGTGGATCACAGTTGCAATCTCCCTGATATCCTAATTATCGATCTTTGACCTATTTAGTGAGTAAATTAGATAAATGGTTTTAAGGCCTAATAACCTACGACGCATGTTCTATCCTGCTTGCCTGAGCTGTAACGCTCTGAAAGAGGCAAGATTGGACCAGCAGACGCCTGTTTAAGGGCATCGCGAGGCAGACAGCGATTAACAGAGGGTTGCTCGAGGACAGCATAAACCAGAGTGTCAAGACACGCAATCTGAGCCTAAGCTAAAGAGTGCCCTCCGTCTCGGGGCGGCCCAAACCTCCGAGGGTGGCATGAAATACATGGGTCGTTTTTAGGCCTCAGCCCTCCTTTTCTTCCTTGAGGGTGCCTTGACCCCTAATCTAGATCCAGGCTAGCCCCAGATCATGCTCTAGACGCATGTCCGTCGACCCCTTAGCGTGGCTATGCACTTACGCCTCAGACAGCTTCCCCCCATATCTCTTATCGTGCTGACGCCTACGAGCCTCAATTTTCGGTCGTCCTACGCAACGGAGATCCCGTGCCTTTCGGTCCAAACGTTACAGCACGTGCTCATGTGTGAGCCTCGATACTGCTGCCCCCAACTACTAGGGTGCCTGAGTGGGTGTCTAAATTACATTTAGATTGACATTAGTTTATTTAGAAAATTAGTGTTACTTAATACATGTTATTTATGAAAGGAGGCTTTTTTAACCTCTGCCCACCAGGTTAAGATCAACCGTGGAGGTGGCTGGAAGACAAGGTGACCGAGGGCGGCACTGGCTGGGTTAGGTTAGGGTAAAAAGACGTAGCTCCAAGATGAACCCAGAGACTACGTGGTGCACGGGCCAGCAACTCAGGCCTCATCTCCAGCACTCTCCAGACTAACGATCGACAGATATGATGCCTGATAGATTAAAGAAGGCTAACGATCGTGTTTTGGGCTAGGCTGGGGTACTGTTTATGTTTACCGACATTATACGACACCTATGGTTAAAATAGGACTTAGGATTCTTTAAAGTGAACGCCCCTGGCTTCAAGGTCACACATGAGCACTGAGTAGGGTAAGGGTTGTGGAAAGGGGGTAGGATTAAAGACAAAGAGGGAAACGGTCCCGGGACAGGGTCCAAGGCAAGGAAAGAGGGGGGTAGGGTAGGTTGGGGGATAGGTGAGGAAGACTCAGTGTCCTGCAGACCTGTAAGCTAAAGTTAAAAGCCAGAGGTCAGAAAACGTTAGGGTTATAGAAAATAAGGGTTCTGCTGACCTAGGGTTCTAGAATTTAGATTTTAGACGAACGGTTATGTTTAGGGTTAAGGTTTAGGTCTAGAGTTCAAAACTAATGGTTATGTTTAGCTATAAAGTTCTAAAAGCTACGTTCCTAATTAATGGTTATGATTAGGTTAGAGGTTTAGGTCTACGGTTCGAAACTAACGGTTAAAGACACTCCCGGTTATGTTTTGGGTTCAGGGATTGGAACGGCACAAAATTCTATTTAGGATTAAGGGTGTGAGCTAAGATTAAGATTCCCTTCAATCCAACGATATCCTAAATGGTGAGACACGTCATCAGTAGTAAACCATAGAATCATAGGGTGTTTCGGCCTTTTATTACTAGACACCCTCCTCCATGGCGGCCAGCCGTAGGTCGATCAGTCCTCGGCCCGTGTCCCATTGCCAATTGAATAAAATATTTGTTTATTTATTTATTTGTATTAGTTTATTTAATTAGGTAAGTGAATATTTTTAAAGTATTATTTGAGATAATAGCATCACTAATAATCTTAGAGTTAAACATTATTTAAACTGAGATCATTATAATATCACCTGAACCATAATACGAGAAGCACTGTACATATACAAAGATAGAAAGTGAAACTAAGTTTAAGTAGAGTGAAGACTGGTAGATAACCAAGACTCACCTCTCTGCCAGTGGACCTTTTGTTAACACCGCTAGGTTTCTGGAACCACTTGGACAGAGTGTTGCTCCGGGAAGTGTGTGGAGAGCATCTGATCCCAGCGGATGACCCCAAATTCAGATCATCAAGCTTCTACTGAGTAGCTCCCCTGAGGAAAATCCTATCCGCATGACAGTAAAATCCCCAGCCAAAGTGATTTTCAGTGGCAAACCAGCCGATATCCTTAAACGGTATGATATACACGCTCATGGTAGATTTAAACATTTTTTTGTTTTGTTGTTTTAAATGACAAATCATATTCTGATTTGTTCAGTAAGTAATAAGTAACACGACGCAAAAAACGGTTCGATTCTATCTCTTATCGTTTTGGAGTTATTCATTAAAATGTACTCCAAAATTGAATACCCATGATCCACTGCAATGCAGATATTTGCAAACAGGTTGTGGATCGCCACTAGGGTAAAAATATTTAATATATGGAACGCCACTAAAGTAAGAATTCAATATTTTGGATGAAAATATCTAATACACGTCTCTAATTTAGTGTTTAGGTCACAGTTGCGGCCTACACCTTTTGTATAAGAGTGGATCACAGTTGCAATCACACTCATATGTCTAATTGACGATCTTTGACCTATTTAATAATATGAAAGATATTTTGTAATGATTTTAGTCCATACTCTAATAACCTACGACGCATTATATG
This sequence comes from Clarias fuscus, assembly GCA_030347435.1. Lineage (NCBI taxonomy): Eukaryota > Metazoa > Chordata > Actinopteri > Siluriformes > Clariidae > Clarias > Clarias fuscus. The sequence continues at coordinate 5,947 of CM059204.1, read as the reverse complement.
TAATAATTCGAGATTTTATAACGCTTCTAATGTAAGAATTTGCTATTGTAAGTTAAATATTCTAATGAACGTCTCTAATTAGCAGTTTGGGCCAAAGTTTCAGCCAAAACATTTTGTATCAGGGTGGATCACAGTTGCAATCTCCCTGATATCCTAATTATCGATCTTTGACCTATTTAGTGAGTAAATTAGATAAATGGTTTTAAGGCCTAATAACCTACGACGCATGTTCTATCCTGCTTGCCTGAGCTGTAACGCTCTGAAAGAGGCAAGATTGGACCAGCAGACGCCTGTTTAAGGGCATCGCGAGGCAGACAGCGATTAACAGAGGGTTGCTCGAGGACAGCATAAACCAGAGTGTCAAGACACGCAATCTGAGCCTAAGCTAAAGAGTGCCCTCCGTCTCGGGGCGGCCCAAACCTCCGAGGGTGGCATGAAATACATGGGTCGTTTTTAGGCCTCAGCCCTCCTTTTCTTCCTTGAGGGTGCCTTGACCCCTAATCTAGATCCAGGCTAGCCCCAGATCATGCTCTAGACGCATGTCCGTCGACCCCTTAGCGTGGCTATGCACTTACGCCTCAGACAGCTTCCCCCCATATCTCTTATCGTGCTGACGCCTACGAGCCTCAATTTTCGGTCGTCCTACGCAACGGAGATCCCGTGCCTTTCGGTCCAAACGTTACAGCACGTGCTCATGTGTGAGCCTCGATACTGCTGCCCCCAACTACTAGGGTGCCTGAGTGGGTGTCTAAATTACATTTAGATTGACATTAGTTTATTTAGAAAATTAGTGTTACTTAATACATGTTATTTATGAAAGGAGGCTTTTTTAACCTCTGCCCACCAGGTTAAGATCAACCGTGGAGGTGGCTGGAAGACAAGGTGACCGAGGGCGGCACTGGCTGGGTTAGGTTAGGGTAAAAAGACGTAGCTCCAAGATGAACCCAGAGACTACGTGGTGCACGGGCCAGCAACTCAGGCCTCATCTCCAGCACTCTCCAGACTAACGATCGACAGATATGATGCCTGATAGATTAAAGAAGGCTAACGATCGTGTTTTGGGCTAGGCTGGGGTACTGTTTATGTTTACCGACATTATACGACACCTATGGTTAAAATAGGACTTAGGATTCTTTAAAGTGAACGCCCCTGGCTTCAAGGTCACACATGAGCACTGAGTAGGGTAAGGGTTGTGGAAAGGGGGTAGGATTAAAGACAAAGAGGGAAACGGTCCCGGGACAGGGTCCAAGGCAAGGAAAGAGGGGGGTAGGGTAGGTTGGGGGATAGGTGAGGAAGACTCAGTGTCCTGCAGACCTGTAAGCTAAAGTTAAAAGCCAGAGGTCAGAAAACGTTAGGGTTATAGAAAATAAGGGTTCTGCTGACCTAGGGTTCTAGAATTTAGATTTTAGACGAACGGTTATGTTTAGGGTTAAGGTTTAGGTCTAGAGTTCAAAACTAATGGTTATGTTTAGCTATAAAGTTCTAAAAGCTACGTTCCTAATTAATGGTTATGATTAGGTTAGAGGTTTAGGTCTACGGTTCGAAACTAACGGTTAAAGACACTCCCGGTTATGTTTTGGGTTCAGGGATTGGAACGGCACAAAATTCTATTTAGGATTAAGGGTGTGAGCTAAGATTAAGATTCCCTTCAATCCAACGATATCCTAAATGGTGAGACACGTCATCAGTAGTAAACCATAGAATCATAGGGTGTTTCGGCCTTTTATTACTAGACACCCTCCTCCATGGCGGCCAGCCGTAGGTCGATCAGTCCTCGGCCCGTGTCCCATTGCCAATTGAATAAAATATTTGTTTATTTATTTATTTGTATTAGTTTATTTAATTAGGTAAGTGAATATTTTTAAAGTATTATTTGAGATAATAGCATCACTAATAATCTTAGAGTTAAACATTATTTAAACTGAGATCATTATAATATCACCTGAACCATAATACGAGAAGCACTGTACATATACAAAGATAGAAAGTGAAACTAAGTTTAAGTAGAGTGAAGACTGGTAGATAACCAAGACTCACCTCTCTGCCAGTGGACCTTTTGTTAACACCGCTAGGTTTCTGGAACCACTTGGACAGAGTGTTGCTCCGGGAAGTGTGTGGAGAGCATCTGATCCCAGCGGATGACCCCAAATTCAGATCATCAAGCTTCTACTGAGTAGCTCCCCTGAGGAAAATCCTATCCGCATGACAGTAAAATCCCCAGCCAAAGTGATTTTCAGTGGCAAACCAGCCGATATCCTTAAACGGTATGATATACACGCTCATGGTAGATTTAAACATTTTTTTGTTTTGTTGTTTTAAATGACAAATCATATTCTGATTTGTTCAGTAAGTAATAAGTAACACGACGCAAAAAACGGTTCGATTCTATCTCTTATCGTTTTGGAGTTATTCATTAAAATGTACTCCAAAATTGAATACCCATGATCCACTGCAATGCAGATATTTGCAAACAGGTTGTGGATCGCCACTAGGGTAAAAATATTTAATATATGGAACGCCACTAAAGTAAGAATTCAATATTTTGGATGAAAATATCTAATACACGTCTCTAATTTAGTGTTTAGGTCACAGTTGCGGCCTACACCTTTTGTATAAGAGTGGATCACAGTTGCAATCACACTCATATGTCTAATTGACGATCTTTGACCTATTTAATAATATGAAAGATATTTTGTAATGATTTTAGTCCATACTCTAATAACCTACGACGCATTATATGTAATAATTCGAGATTTTATAACGCTTCTAATGTAAGAATTTGCTATTGTAAGTTAAATATTCTAATGAACGTCTCTAATTAGCAGTTTGGGCCAAAGTTTCAGCCAAAACATTTTGTATCAGGGTGGATCACAGTTGCAATCTCCCTGATATCCTAATTATCGATCTTTGACCTATTTAGTGAGTAAATTAGATAAATGGTTTTAAGGCCTAATAACCTACGACGCATGTTCTATCCTGCTTGCCTGAGCTGTAACGCTCTGAAAGAGGCAAGATTGGACCAGCAGACGCCTGTTTAAGGGCATCGCGAGGCAGACAGCGATTAACAGAGGGTTGCTCGAGGACAGCATAAACCAGAGTGTCAAGACACGCAATCTGAGCCTAAGCTAAAGAGTGCCCTCCGTCTCGGGGCGGCCCAAACCTCCGAGGGTGGCATGAAATACATGGGTCGTTTTTAGGCCTCAGCCCTCCTTTTCTTCCTTGAGGGTGCCTTGACCCCTAATCTAGATCCAGGCTAGCCCCAGATCATGCTCTAGACGCATGTCCGTCGACCCCTTAGCGTGGCTATGCACTTACGCCTCAGACAGCTTCCCCCCATATCTCTTATCGTGCTGACGCCTACGAGCCTCAATTTTCGGTCGTCCTACGCAACGGAGATCCCGTGCCTTTCGGTCCAAACGTTACAGCACGTGCTCATGTGTGAGCCTCGATACTGCTGCCCCCAACTACTAGGGTGCCTGAGTGGGTGTCTAAATTACATTTAGATTGACATTAGTTTATTTAGAAAATTAGTGTTACTTAATACATGTTATTTATGAAAGGAGGCTTTTTTAACCTCTGCCCACCAGGTTAAGATCAACCGTGGAGGTGGCTGGAAGACAAGGTGACCGAGGGCGGCACTGGCTGGGTTAGGTTAGGGTAAAAAGACGTAGCTCCAAGATGAACCCAGAGACTACGTGGTGCACGGGCCAGCAACTCAGGCCTCATCTCCAGCACTCTCCAGACTAACGATCGACAGATATGATGCCTGATAGATTAAAGAAGGCTAACGATCGTGTTTTGGGCTAGGCTGGGGTACTGTTTATGTTTACCGACATTATACGACACCTATGGTTAAAATAGGACTTAGGATTCTTTAAAGTGAACGCCCCTGGCTTCAAGGTCACACATGAGCACTGAGTAGGGTAAGGGTTGTGGAAAGGGGGTAGGATTAAAGACAAAGAGGGAAACGGTCCCGGGACAGGGTCCAAGGCAAGGAAAGAGGGGGGTAGGGTAGGTTGGGGGATAGGTGAGGAAGACTCAGTGTCCTGCAGACCTGTAAGCTAAAGTTAAAAGCCAGAGGTCAGAAAACGTTAGGGTTATAGAAAATAAGGGTTCTGCTGACCTAGGGTTCTAGAATTTAGATTTTAGACGAACGGTTATGTTTAGGGTTAAGGTTTAGGTCTAGAGTTCAAAACTAATGGTTATGTTTAGCTATAAAGTTCTAAAAGCTACGTTCCTAATTAATGGTTATGATTAGGTTAGAGGTTTAGGTCTACGGTTCGAAACTAACGGTTAAAGACACTCCCGGTTATGTTTTGGGTTCAGGGATTGGAACGGCACAAAATTCTATTTAGGATTAAGGGTGTGAGCTAAGATTAAGATTCCCTTCAATCCAACGATATCCTAAATGGTGAGACACGTCATCAGTAGTAAACCATAGAATCATAGGGTGTTTCGGCCTTTTATTACTAGACACCCTCCTCCATGGCGGCCAGCCGTAGGTCGATCAGTCCTCGGCCCGTGTCCCATTGCCAATTGAATAAAATATTTGTTTATTTATTTATTTGTATTAGTTTATTTAATTAGGTAAGTGAATATTTTTAAAGTATTATTTGAGATAATAGCATCACTAATAATCTTAGAGTTAAACATTATTTAAACTGAGATCATTATAATATCACCTGAACCATAATACGAGAAGCACTGTACATATACAAAGATAGAAAGTGAAACTAAGTTTAAGTAGAGTGAAGACTGGTAGATAACCAAGACTCACCTCTCTGCCAGTGGACCTTTTGTTAACACCGCTAGGTTTCTGGAACCACTTGGACAGAGTGTTGCTCCGGGAAGTGTGTGGAGAGCATCTGATCCCAGCGGATGACCCCAAATTCAGATCATCAAGCTTCTACTGAGTAGCTCCCCTGAGGAAAATCCTATCCGCATGACAGTAAAATCCCCAGCCAAAGTGATTTTCAGTGGCAAACCAGCCGATATCCTTAAACGGTATGATATACACGCTCATGGTAGATTTAAACATTTTTTTGTTTTGTTGTTTTAAATGACAAATCATATTCTGATTTGTTCAGTAAGTAATAAGTAACACGACGCAAAAAACGGTTCGATTCTATCTCTTATCGTTTTGGAGTTATTCATTAAAATGTACTCCAAAATTGAATACCCATGATCCACTGCAATGCAGATATTTGCAAACAGGTTGTGGATCGCCACTAGGGTAAAAATATTTAATATATGGAACGCCACTAAAGTAAGAATTCAATATTTTGGATGAAAATATCTAATACACGTCTCTAATTTAGTGTTTAGGTCACAGTTGCGGCCTACACCTTTTGTATAAGAGTGGATCACAGTTGCAATCACACTCATATGTCTAATTGACGATCTTTGACCTATTTAATAATATGAAAGATATTTTGTAATGATTTTAGTCCATACTCTAATAACCTACGACGCATTATATGTAATAATTCGAGATTTTATAACGCTTCTAATGTAAGAATTTGCTATTGTAAGTTAAATATTCTAATGAACGTCTCTAATTAGCAGTTTGGGCCAAAGTTTCAGCCAAAACATTTTGTATCAGGGTGGATCACAGTTGCAATCTCCCTGATATCCTAATTATCGATCTTTGACCTATTTAGTGAGTAAATTAGATAAATGGTTTTAAGGCCTAATAACCTACGACGCATGTTCTATCCTGCTTGCCTGAGCTGTAACGCTCTGAAAGAGGCAAGATTGGACCAGCAGACGCCTGTTTAAGGGCATCGCGAGGCAGACAGCGATTAACAGAGGGTTGCTCGAGGACAGCATAAACCAGAGTGTCAAGACACGCAATCTGAGCCTAAGCTAAAGAGTGCCCTCCGTCTCGGGGCGGCCCAAACCTCCGAGGGTGGCATGAAATACATGGGTCGTTTTTAGGCCTCAGCCC